>UESW01001552.1:42848-84907 GCA_900491605.1 Calamus simplicifolius | reverse complement strand
TTCATCACCGTATTAAAAATATTATCAAAAAATTTTTCTCAATGTGCATAACATCCAGATTGTGCCTAATGAGATTGGTTTTCCAATAAGGTAAATCCCAAAAGATACTTCGTTTCTTCCAACCACATCCACATACTCTTTGAATTGTATGGTTTATCTTTTCTCCACCAGGTTCTGTCACTTTCTTAAACCCAAAGTAATCAATTTCATTTATCAATTCCATACCTGTCCTTATAGGTGGTGCACTTTTTCGAACTGATTGTCCCTTTCTAAACCATTTTTTATTCCTTCTCCATGGATGATCATCTGGTAAGAACTTGCGATGATTGTCAAACCATGATGTTTTTCCTCCTTTAGTAAGAGTAAAAGAATCAGAATCTCCCATGCAATAAGGACAAGCAAGCTTTCCTGCAGTACCCCAACCAGACAACATCGAATAAGCAGGAAAATCACTTATTGTCCACATCAAAGCAGCTCGCAACTGAAAATTTCTCTTCGTGGAAACATCATATGTTTCTATACCAACATCCCATAACTCTTTCAGCTCAGCAATCAATGGTTGCAAAAAAACATCCAACTTGGACTTAGGATTGTTCGGCCCAGGAATGATGACAGTCAAAAACATATACTCTTCCTTCATGCACATCCAAGGTGGAAAATTGTATGGAGTTAGAATTACAGGCCAAGATGAATACTGTTGACCTGTTTGCCCATATGGTTGGAACCCATCAGTGCATAAACCTAACCTCACATTTCGACTTTCATATGCAAAAGATGGATGTATCGATTAAAATGCTTCCAAGCAGGAGAGTTTGAACAATGGCGCATGACAGCACCTTCCTCGCTTGATTGCTCAGCATGCCACCTCATATATTTTGCAGTTGCATCAGACGCATACAACCTCTGTAGACGAGGAGCTATAGGGAAGTAGTACATCTTCTTATATGAAATATGTCTTTTATGTTTGGAAGATCTACGGCTTTGTCCCTTAAAACGAGGACAGGAACAAATTTTGCAACAAGTCAATTGACTATCTTCGCCCCAATATATCATACAGTTTTGCTCACAACAATCAATCTTCTGCACTGGCAAACCCAAACCTTGAACTAACTTCTTTGTGCTGTAGAAGCTGTCAGTCATTAAATTATCGGTTGGAAGTAATTCTGACATCAATTTAAATTTCATCATAATACCTTTCAGAGATATGATGTTCGGCCTTAATATTCAACATTCTAGCCACTGCAGATAACTGAGAATGACCATAAGGGTTTTCCTTCCACACCTCTTGTTGTGCTGCTTTGAGCATATCAAAAAGATGTGTTGTAGGATTTGGGGTCTCTTCCTTTTCAATTGGATTAAAAGGACCACCAACATCATACACCATAGACTGCATTGCATTGATAGTCTCGCTTTCTTCGTAATGTACAAAAGAATCAGCTTGACAAGTACTTTGTTTCATTGCTTGGGGCACATAAGTTTCCCCATGATGATACCAACAATAATAATCTGCCACAAATCCATTAGTTCCAAGATGTACCTTAACTGTATTCTCATCTAGATAATTCTTATTCCAACATTTTCGATGATTACAAGGACATTTAATCTTTTCATCATCCATACATTCTGGATGCATTTTTGCAAAATCCACAAATTGCTCAATCCCAAATAGAAATTCAAGTATTATCCATCCATTTTCTAATCTTGCATACATCCACTGCCTATCTGAACTCATGATTTATTGTCCTGATATATGAACAAAACCATGTATAGTTTTCCAAAAATTAGCAATTTTCAATAATCATATCAATGATCAATTGCATGTATAAAATGCTAACTATTTGCAAGAGTATCAAATAATCATATCAAATAATCATTTGCATTTGCAGGGTCCTAAATAGTTGCACAATTACCCATAGGTACGTTATAGGTAGGGTATTATAACGGCTATCATCTAATAGCCACCTAAATGCCAAAATGCCAACCTCAAAAACGCTTAAGAGGTTTTCTTTAAAGTGAAGTTTCATGTAAACCGCACATGTGGTAATCTATTTGAACTTGAAAATGGTTTTTGCAGTAAGAACCGGAGCTCCAAGGTCCTATCCCAAAGTACCTTTAAAACAAGAATAGGATAAAAGGTTAATGAACAGAAATAGCTTATTGATCTAAGATAGAAGCAATAGGTCTTATATTTGGAATATGAAAATAATCATGAATGAAACTTTACACAAAATATACCAAAGAATTAAGTGCAGGATAGTTCATAAAAGATACCACATAAAACAATAACTAGACACATGCCAATACTAGACACCAATAACTAAAAGATACTACATAAAACAACAATGCTGGCCTGCTCCAACTTTAGCTGCGTGCTTTCAAACCACTTCTCCTTTGGCTTTGTTTCACCTGCTAGCTAGCTACACCCACCCACCCACCCACACACACACACACACACACACAGGGAGAGAGACGAGTGTCATCAGTAATCACCATATGAATGGATACAAATTGTTGGCATTCTTGTCTAAAATCCACTGTGCATCATCCATGAGCTCTTCTTGAAAATTGACCAAAAAAAAAAAAAGACAGAAATTCCCCACAAGAAAGCTGTCTAAGCTATGAATGTCACTGGAGCACTGCACCCAGCCTCAGTAGCGTGTCCTAAAGTGACCTGAGCTGCACAACACGGCCTCCCAAATCCAACGCATGACACATGGCTTCTCTGACATAGCTTTCAGACCACATGGCAAGGTCTAATTCATTGCTATCAAATTCCATAGTCCTAACCAACTTGAACTTGGTCAATTTAAGACTGGAGTGCAGTTCATTTACCACTTTCTACCGCATTTGCTAGTTGGCACCACACATTGAAGCACAACATAGCCTTTTTTATATACTTCTAATATATCTGGGGGAGGCTCCTTCCTCCGATTTTCCATCAAAAAAAATTGAAGCACAACAGGGAGTAGATGGACCAACCTCAAGGCTCTCCAAACAGACACATCTACAATTTGGCATACAGAACTCTAACCTAAGTTCAATTAAAGAGAGAGAAGCATTAAAGCTTCAAGCTTCCCTAACTATTAGGCTCCGTTAACCAACTCTCGATGGAAGGATTAGTGCTGGTTTGGCACCGCAACAGGGAAGCAATGAAATTCTAGAAAAGTAAGAGTGATACATCATTACAGAAACAAAACTTCAATCACTATAAAGCAACAGATGAGCACTTGGGCTCTGAAACAAGATGCATAACACATCCTCTTATCCAGGGCATAAGAACCGATACAACGGTTGCACTCCGAAGTGCAGGACAATAAGGTAAGAGAAGATAGGGACAACACCATGAGGCCTGCATTCCATCCACGTGATCCTAACCAGAAGTAGCAGAACAAAAGCAGACAGATTCATGTTGAGCAAATCAACAGAGTAAAACAAATGCATGACTATTTTCTGCTAACTGAAAATGAGCAAATCAACAGATTAAAACAATTCTCAAGCTTTATTTCATGACATGCTAATATTACTTCCCATGTAGAACATGTAGAACATGCTAAAATTTTCCCAAGCTCACGTTTCTCCCCCTCTCTAAAGGGGAGGATGACTTTGAATAACTAAAGGAAAAATGGAAGAGCTGATTCATTCTCAAAACAAGGTACGGTCGGCATACATAAAATCAAAAATAGAAGAACAGATTGAAGACTACTTACTCAAGATTTCTGAGACACACTGCTCTGCATCAGCTGGAATCTCTCTACTTGGGACACTGACCTTCAGAAGGCTGGAATACCTATCAAAGCCCCTTCCCTAGATCCTTCCACTACAATTCAGAAAACTTCTTCATTAGATCAAACCGAATACAAAAGAGATCAAATCAATGCCGACGATTGGATCAGAGGTAAACCTAGCTTGGGGGATCAAAGAAGAATCTGGGGGGATCAGAGAAGGAGCCTGCCGAGGGGGGGGGATCAGAGGTAAACCTAGCTTGGGGGGGATCAGAGAAGGAGCCTACCGCATCTAGGGGGGAGACAGAATGCGGGCATGGCGAGAGGTAAACCTAGCTTCAGAACGCGGGTGCGGCGGGGGTATCAAAACGCTCGCGAGGGGGGGGGGGTTATCAAAGGAGAGGAAACCTATGTCACCCGACTCTGATATTTATGGGCCGGGAAGTTCTCAGCCCAGGGGTGGAAATGTCTGATAAATGTTTCTCCTACGTTTCCAAATTTATTTATTTTATATTTTATAATTTTTTTATATATTAACATTAACAACAAATAAAGATTTTTTATTTTTATTTATTCTTTTAAAAGTTATTATTTATAATAAAAATAAATAATAATTTTTATTAAATATTTCTTTAAAAATTAGAAAATAAAAAAATATATTTTTTTTCAAAATTAAAATACGATCTTAAAGCCGTTCATAGGTGTTGAGAATTCCAAGGGACGTCTCTCAACACTCCCTTCCTCCAGGCAAGCAACGTGCCCGTGTTTGACGGCCAACGGCATCCCCTCTCCGTCCACGCGTAGCTTAGCAAATTCCAAAATCCCAATTTCAATGCTTCGTATATCCACTAATTACAATTTCTACGTGTCGGTGTAATACTATAATTTTGTTTAACGTTATATAATATGTTAATAAGAGCAAATGCTGTAGTGGTTCAGAAAGATCGCTCAAGACAAAGAAAGACATTGAGACTGCCTTCCACCGCTGCTTCATTAATTGTGGGGCCTAGAGGGTACGAGATTAGGTAACAACTCTAAGCGGTGATAAAGCTTGCACTGTGTTTGATGGAGAGGCAAGTAGAAAGAAAGAAAAAAAAAGAGAAAGAAAGAAATAAAAGAAAAAATAAAATTAAAAAAAATGTTAGATTGCTAATTTTTTTAAAAAATTAAAGCGATTATGAAGAAAAATTTTAAAAAAAATTATTATTTATTATTTTAATATTAATTCTTTTAAAAAATATTAGACATGCAATTATTTATAATAAAAATTTTATTATTATTATAAGTTATTAAATTTTTTTATTTTACTTTCTTTCTTCTCATTCAAATAAAAAATATTAAAAGTATAAATTTGGTGACGGAAGGGCAATCCGTCACTAATTTGTTACTAATATAGTGACGGATTGCTCTTTCGTCAATAATTTTGTGACAGATTAGTGACGAAAGGGCAATATGTCACTAAATTAGTGATGGATGAAGAAATCTGTCACTAAATTAGTGACGAATTGCTCTTTCATCACTAAATTAGTGGCGGATGGGGCAATCCGTCATTAAATTAGTGACGAATTAGTGACGAAAGGCCAATCCGTCGCTAAATTAGTGACGGATGGGGCAATCCATCACTAATTTAGTGACGGATTGCTCTTTCGTCACTAATTAGTGATGGATTTTCCCATCCATCACTAATTTTGATGGATTAGTGATGGAAAAAATTCGTCACTAATTAGTGACGATTGTTTTCATCACTAATTTGTGATGGATTAGTGACGAAAAAGCATTCCATCACTAAGTTAGTGATGGATCCGTCACAAAATTAGTGATGGATCCGTCACAAAATTAGTGATGGATTGTTTCATCCGTCACTAATTTGTGACGGATTAGTGACGGAAGGCCAATCCGTCACTAAATTAGTGACGGATGGGGCAATCCATCACTAATTTAGTGACGGATTGCTCTTCCGTCACTAATTTAGTGATGGATTTTTCATCCATCACTAATTTTGATGGATTAGTGACGAAAAATAATTCATCACTAATTAGTAACGATTGTTTTTCATCACTAATTTATGATGGATTAGTGATGAAAAAGTAATCCATCACTAAGTTAGTGACGGATTGCCTCATCCATCATAAAATTAGTGATGGATTATTTCATCCGTCACTAATTTGTGACGAAGAAATATCCATCACTAATCCGTCACTAATTTAGTGACGGATTGCTCTTCCTCACTAAATTGTTATGGATTAGTGACGGAAGGGCAATCCGTCACTAAATTAGTGATGGATTTCCCATCTATCACTAATTTTGATGGATGAGTGACGGAAAATAATTCGTCACTAATCAGTGATGATTGTTTTCCATCACTAATTTATGACGGATTAGTGATGAAAAAGCAATCCTGATAGGGTTTAGACCTGTGATTAATAGCAATGGGATTCCCTGTTGAACAAGAACTAAACTAAGGATTTCTAATCCTGTTAGGTTTACTTCTTGAAAAA
This sequence comes from Calamus simplicifolius, assembly GCA_900491605.1. Taxonomy (NCBI): domain Eukaryota; kingdom Viridiplantae; phylum Streptophyta; class Magnoliopsida; order Arecales; family Arecaceae; genus Calamus; species Calamus simplicifolius. The sequence goes on along the minus strand of UESW01001552.1, from coordinate 78,687 downwards.
GGAGGAAGATGGGGAGGAGAAAGAAAGGGCTGCCGCCCTATGATGAGAGAAGGAAATTTTTGGGAGAAAAGAATCTGTTCTCTATTCCATCCAAACCCTAGAGACTAGAGTTTAAATACATCCACGAAGTGGGCCAGACCCAGACTCAACAAAAACTCCCATGGACTAACCCAATGAGATTAAACTAATCCCCAAGCCCGTGTACACCCGTGACTTGATTTAATCTCAACCCTTGGACTCAAACCCAGCCCAATACAAGTTAGCCCACCTAGGCCTTGATAGCACCACACCAGGCCCAACAATCTCCACCTTGGTGCTTTCAAGGCCTCAGCACGTCCACTGTGTCCATCAGCTTTAACAACGAAATACACTTTTGAAAACTGTCCCGTGGAAGAACCTTAGTCAGTGCATCTGCTGGATTTTCTTTGGTGTGTACCTTCACCAGCTCCACCTAACCATCTTCCACCAGCTCTCTGATCCTGTGGTATCTGAGGTCAATGTGCTTCATCCTGGCATGATAGACTGCATTCTGCGCAAGCATCAGAGCACTCTGGCTGTCACTATTTACCTAGACAACCTTCTGATCAAGTCCCATCTCCAGCATCAAGCCCTTCAGCCAAAGAGCTTCCTTTGCTGCCTCTGTGATACCTATGTATTCTGCCTCCGTGGTAGATAAGGCTGTGATGGGCTGCAGACATGATCTCCACGATACTGGACCACCAAACAGGCTGAACACAAAGCCTGTTGTGGATCTCCTAGTGTCCACATCTCCACCAAAGTCTGCATCCACATACCCATATAACTGCCCACGAGCCTCCTTGGATAAGTTGGATCTCTCAGCATCTTCTTGCTGTCCATAGTAAATACCAACCCCAACTGTACCTACCAAGTACCTGAAGATTCCCTTCAGTGCTCGCCAGTGCTCCCTACCAGGCTGCGCCATGAACCTGCTCACCTGGCTCACTGCATGGGCTATGTCTGGCCTACAACATACCATGGAATACATAAGGCTCCCAACACCAGAAGCATATGGTACCTTCTCCATCTCCTGAGCCTCCACCTCAGTCTGTGGTGACATGGTCTTCGATAAAGAAAAATGTGCTGCCAAAGGTAGTGCTGTCGGTTTGGCATCCTTCATCTCATATCGCTCCAGAATCTTTTTAATGTAGCCACCCTGACTCAGATGCAGCACACCTTTGGATCTATCTCTGATGATTTCCATCCCTAGGATCTTCCTGGCTGGCCCCAGATTCTTCATCTCAAACTCCCGAGACAAAGCTATCTTCAGTTCCTGTACAGCCTTCTTACTCTTGCATGCTATCAGCATGTCATCTATATACAAGAGTAAGTACATCCTAGACCCATCATCCAGAGATTTAACATACACACAAGAATCATACTCACACCTGAAAAGTCCAATGCTCCTAACATAAGTGTCAAATCTCTTGTACCACTGCCTCGGCGACTGCTTCAGCCCATACAGAGATTTCTTCAGCAAACAGACTTTCCATCTGATCTTGGTTCTCTAAACCCTGGTGGCTGCTCCATGTAGATGCTCTCCTCCAAATGACCATGGAGGAATGCTGTCTTCACATCCATCTGCTCCAGCTCCAAGTCCTGAGCTGCTACAATACTCAATAATAGTCTGATGGAAGTGTGCCTGACAACTGGAGAAAATATCTCACCATAATCGATGCCTTCTTTCTAGAGTATCCTTTGGCCACTAGTCTTGCCTTATACCTGATACCCTCTTGTTCTGAAGCTCCTTCCTTGCACTGATAAACCCATTTAAAACCAATGGGTTTCTTTCCTTGTGGCAGCTGGACCACCTGCCACGTATTATTGCTGTGAAGAGACTGCATTTCCTCTGCCATAGCATGGATCCACCTATCTCTATCCTGACTTTCCATAGCCTCCTCATAGGTGAAAGGGTCTCCATTTGCTGTCACCAGGGCATATGACAACGAATCCTCGAAGCCGTATCGAACTGGTGGTCGCACGTTCCTCCTGGGCCTTTGCTGTGCGATCCCAGTATCAGTCCCCTGTTCAGCTGCATCCTGCTGAACTCCCTGGCTTCTACCCCCTCTGTCAGTCCTCTCACCTGAATCTCAAATCCTCCTGGTCCACTAGCAAATGGCACAACTGTATAGGAGGTTATCTGACTAGTGTTACCGTGTTCTACCTCCTGTAGTCCCTGCTGTGCATCCATGCCACTTCTGTTCTGGAGGATTGAGCTCTCATCAAAGGTTACATCTCTGCTGATGACAACCTTCTTCTCCAAGGGGTCCCATAGCCGATACCCCTTACTCCTCGCGGGTAGCCTAGGAACACCATCTTCTTAGACCTGGCATCCAACTTACTCCGCTCCCCAGCTCCAACATGCACATATGCTGTGCATCCAAACACCCTTAGATGGTTTAGGCTTGTCTTCCTTTCAGACCATATCTCCTCTGGAATGTCTCCATCTAACCTGGTGTGCGGTGACCGATTGACCAAGTAGCTAGCTACATCTACTGCGTCAACCCAGAACATCTTTGGAAGCCCTGCCTGCAGCCTTAAGCATCTTGCCTTTTCCAATAGTGTTCTGTTCATCCTCTCAGCCACCCCATTCTGTTGAGGAGTTCCCATCACCGAGAAGTGCCTTCTGATGCCCCACTTCCTCACAAAAAATCTGGAACTCCCTGCTGGTGTATTCCCCGCCATTATCAGACCTCAGACACTTCACACTTTTACCCTGCTCCTTCTCCACCTCAGCCTTCCAGATTTTGAACTTGGTGAAGACCTCTGATTTCTCCTTCATAAAGTAGATCCACAGCTTCCTTGAGAAATCATCTATCAGGGTCATAAAGTATCTGGCCCCATTCCTTGCAGAAACTGGGGCTGGTCCCCAGACATCTGTGTGTACTAACTCCAGGGGTTCAGCACTCCTAGCTGTGCTGACTGAGAACTATACTCTCCTCTGCTTTCCCATCTGACAAGGCTCACAGATCTCCTTATCTCCGCTACTCAAGTCTGGAAGCAGACCTCTCTTGCTCAGTTCTTTCATCCCCTTGTCTCCCATGTGGCCCAGGCGGTAATGCCACATCCTGTACACATCCCGGGGATCTTGCTCCACAGCTGCCACCTCAGAATTTCACAGTCATCACAGAGCCCTCCATCTTGTATAGATTATTTTCCAGCCTCCTCCCTCTCATCACCACCATGGCTCCATTGGAGATGTTCAGAACTCCACTCCTGGCACGACTGCTGAAGCTGTATCCAGTCCGCTCCAAGTACCCCAGTGATACCAGATTCTTCTTGAGTTCTGGGACATGCTTCACACTGGTAAGAGTGCGCACTATACCATCAAACATCCTCACCCTCACTGTGCCAATACCTGCCACCTTGCAAGGGTGATTATCTCCAAGAGTCACATTCCCCTCCTCAACCTCTATGTAAGTACTGAACCACGACCGGTTGGGAGTGTAATGATGAGAACAGGCTGAATCCAAGGTCCACATCTCTGTGCTGTGCCTGTGATCATCTGATACAACCAAGAGATCATCCTCCACCTCCTGATCTGCAACTGTACTCACAGACTCAGATCCTCCTTTTTCTCCCTTCTGATTTTTCCACTTAGGACAATTCTTCTTAAAATGTCCTACCTCTCCACACTTATAGCACTTCAGCTCTCTCTTGCCTTTCCTGGACTTTGATCGTCCTCCAGACTTACTTCTGTCCCTGCCCCTACCTCTGCCTGTCCTTTCCCCAACTGATAGACCCTCCTAGGGAACAGCTTCCTTGGTCATCTTCTCCCTCTGCTCATTCGTCCGAAGCACCGAGACAATATCTTCATAAATTAATGTCTCCTTCCCATAGAGCAGTGTTGTGACCAATGAGTCATAAGACGTGGGCATTGAACATAAAAGCAGAAGTGCTTTATCTTCTTCCTCCATCTTGACCCCGACATTCAGAAGTTCATTGCTCATCTGGTCGAATATTTGGATGTGACCCAGCACATCTCCACCTTCTTACATCCGAAGGCTGTAGAGGCGCTTCTTCAACATCAACTTGTTGCACATATTCTTCCCCATATAGAGGGTGTGCAACTTTGTCCAGAGTCCCTTCGGGGTCTTCTCCTCCAGCACTGAATAGAGGACTGAATCCGCCAGACAGCCCCTGATCATTGAACATGTCTTCTTCTCCAATAAAATCCACTGCTTGTCTGTCATCCCATCTGGCCTTTCCTCCAAAGCCAAATCTAAACCCTGCTGCACAAGGAGGTCCTCTACCCGGACTTTCCACATGGAGAAACTTCCCTTCCCATCAAACTTCTCAACCTCTATTTTTATGCTACTCCCCATGGCCAATTCTAAAAAATAGCACAAAAATAAATTTTATAAAATAGAGAAGTACCTTGACGAGATTCTGTTGAAATTATTTCAACTCCTTGAAGGCCTCCAGATTACTCCTTGAACCAGGCTCTGATACCACTTGATAGGGTTTAGACCTGTGATTAATAGCAATGGGATTCCCTGTTGAACAAGAACTAGAACTAAGGATTTCTAATCCTGTTAGGTTTACTTCTTGAAAAAGGAGGAAGATGGGGAGGAGAAAGAAAGGGCTGCCGCCCTATGATGAGAGAAGAAAATTTTTGGGAGAAAAGAATCTGTTCTCTATTCCATCCAAACCCTAGAGACTAGAGTTTAAATACATCCACGAAGTGGGCCAGACCCAGACTCAACAAAAACTCCCATGGACTAACCCAATGAGATTAAACTAATCCCCAAGCCCGTGTACACCCATGACTTGATTTAATCTCAACCCTTGGACTCAAACCCAGCCCAATACAAGTTAGCCCACCTGGGCCTTGATAGCACCACACCAGGCCCAACAAATCCATCATCAAGTTAGTGACGGATTGCTCTTTCGTTGCTAATTTGTTATGGATTAGTGACGGAAGGGCAATCCGTCACTAAATTAGTGACAGATGTAATAGTCCGTCACTAATTTAGTGACAGTTTAGTGACGAAAAAACTAATTCATCACTGATTTTAATTTTTTGTCACTATTTTGTTACTAAACCGTCACAATTTAGTGACGAAAATTTTTATCACTAATTTTCATCACTATTTTGACATTTTCTTGTAGTGATAGACTTATCAGATTGTATATTCGGTAGCTTTCCCCTCTCCCTTTGACACGTTTAACTTCACATCTATTTTAGGTCTTTCTTTTCATTCATCCTTGACCAAATCCAGAATACCCAGCTGGCTGTTTCAGCTGTTGAACCTCAAATATCTTGATCTAAGTTATACCGACTTCCAAGGTCCCATTCCAGCTACCATTGTGAACCTGACCTCTCTTGAGTCCCTCAACCTCCGTGGTACTTCTCATCTTTCAGTCGGGATGCCACAAACCTTGAGCAATCTCTGCAAGGTACGAAACCTATATTTCTCTGGATCCAGTTTTAATCAAAGGTTAGATGATCTTGAAAGATATTTTTCAGGACGCATCAGATATAGTTTAAATGTATTAGAATTATATAATGCTTCTCTTAGTGGCAACTTGCCAGATTGGATAGCAGGCCTCAAGAATCTCACAGCTCTTGATCTTACAATGAACTCGCTTTCTGGTCCTTTTCCTAAAAGTCTCGGAAAAGTCCCGCAGCTAGCCTATTTGGACCTCTCTCATAACTCTTTGGAGGGTGAACTGACCGAAGAACATTTTGCTAACCTCACAAGGTTGAAGTACTTGGCAGTAAAGTTTAACTTCTTCATTCTAAATGTTAGCTCTAACTGGGTCCCTCCCTTTCAACTCGAATGTCTCGACATGAGCTCTTCTCAAGTAGGCCCAAAATTCCCTTCGTGGCTCCGAACTCAATGGAAGTAAACTGAATTGTTTTTATCCAATTCTGGAATCTTGGATTCTATTCCTCCTAATATCAGCAAAATATTTCCTGATCTAATGTCTCTTGATCTATCCATAAATAGCATCAATGGCAGCATCCCCTTATCTTTATGTGACTTGGTGAACTTAACAGTGCTAGATATTTCAAATAATAACCTATCAGGAGAACTCCCACCTTGTGAGAAGCACTTCCCAAAATCCTTAAGTGCTCTTGTCTTATCAAACAATAACATCATAGGAGGTGTTCCTGGTTGGCTTTGTTCTACCTTTAGTCCGTATTTCTTACAATTGAGCAACAACTATATGTCTGAGGATTTCCCTTCATCTTTGAAGAGCTGTGAGAAATTGATGGTCCTTGATCTTGGTGGCCATAGATTCAGTGGTAGCATACCAACTTGGGTAGCAAAAAGCCTACCAAATTTGAAACTGCTTCGCTTACGATCAAACATGTTTGCTGGCGAAATTGCACAAGAACTATCTCAGATTGAAAATATTTATGTTGTCGATCTCTTACATAACAACTTTTTTGGAGCCATACCGAGGAGCTTTGGCAATTTTTCCATCATGCAGGCTCTTGATCCTAAGCATTGGCTTTACGTTCCTATGCTAGCCATATACTTTGATGATCTATTTTATTCTGAAGGCTACAGAGATAAAATGGTATTGGACACTAGAGGAAGAGATGACCTGTATGAAAGTCGACCACTTCCAACTATTATAATCATGGACCTCTCAGAGAATAACTTGTGTGGAAGTATTCCTGAGGAGCTAATTAGTCTTTCTGCATTGCTGAGCTTAAACCTATCTGGCAATCATCTAATGGGAGAAATATCAAACAAGATTGGCAATATGCTACAATTAGAATCTCTTGATCTATCAAGAAATGAGCTCTTTGGTGCAATTCCTTCTACATTGAACAACTTGAACTTTTTGAGCTCCTTGAATTTGTCCTACAATAATTTATCAGGAAGAATTCCAACGGGGAAACAACTCGACACTATTAATGATCCTTCCAGTTACATAGGTAATCCTTTTCTTTGTGGATTACCTCTAATGAAGACATGTGAAGGTGATGGGATGACAAATCAAGTTCCAATATATGCAGATGGTGATGGCAATGCCCAAACTCAAGACACCTCTAGTGAAGGTGAGGGCGAGATGGTTTGGTTTTACCTTGGGATAGCACCAGGATATGCAATTGGATTTTGGACAATCCTTGGTGTCTTACTTCTCAACAAGACTTGGAGGACATTGTATTTTCAATTTGTTGATAACTCATATGATAAGATTTCCATGGTCATCCTATTAAGCTTCAAAAGACTTAAGAGGAGATTTCTTCAAGGACGAAGTCATGACCAATATGCATTGCTTTGGTGTAGTTGAAGTGTCGTGACGATTGTAGTAGTATAACTCGCCTTGTTGCTTATGCTACCATTTCTCTTTTGCAATGTTTTGGCAAAATGAAGTTTGAATAGCTTAATTTTAATTAATTTGGCAAATTTAATTATGTTCGAGTGTTATTATTGTTTATTTTAATGATGACCACATTGAGCAGGTTAAGATATAGCTCATTATTTATGGAGTTTTTTTTGTTATCCCTTTTTTGTTGGTTAATTGAATTTAACTAATCCAGTAGGGGAGGCCAAAAGAAGCATCTCCCTCACCTCAATGGTAGAACATATAAAGTGAGATCCTTTGTCCCATTATATTCCAAGAGCACCTTGTCACACATATCTATCGCAAAATAGTGTTATCCTATTTGGAGAGATATCTTACAAGCATTTGGCTGGATCTGAACTCAAGGACCTTCTCACCCCAAAATATGTTTGGATGTGAATTTCTTAAAATCTACAAAGCTGAATTCCATCTAATCTTTCATAAAGAATTTTTTTTTAAAAAAAAAGAATAATGGTCCATAGGGAATTAAGCAGTGCAATGGCAACCTACTAAAAGCTATGCAGTTTTGTGATTTTTTGTATATTTTTTTTCCTGCATTATTAAATTTCAAGGGGCAACTTCCTAATTTACGGTTCAAAAAAGACCGTCTTTTCCACCTTATGATGCTGTGAATGACCAATTTGGGAAGTTGGCTCACTAAAGAATATACCTCATTCTTCATTGATTGTATTCAAAATTTTTGGAGATCAAAGTTGTAAGATAGATTGATCAAATATTAAAACTTCTAAGGATATCAGACAAATCAACCTATGCTTAGTTTTAGGTGAATTACTTGGATTCGCATTGGACAAGTTGACTATTCATATCTTTTGTTCCTTGATCTTTAAAACATGGGCCCATGTCTAGACTAATGAGCTAGTTACTAAATTTGATAAAACTACAAAATCTTAGTGTATTTTAACTGAGTCTCTCTTTTAACATATTTTAATTGAATCTCATTACACATTGGTATAATTTAATAGCACTAAAATATATGATAGTTAAATGTAACAGTTCAAACCATTTGGGTATAATTTGATAATGCTTAAATCACATGGTACTAATCTGTATTTTACCTAATAAATAATAAAATATAAATATTTAGGTATAATAATTAAGTAAAAATAAATTAGAGGAGTTCTAGTTGTTAAGTTGAGAAGAAGGATTACTTTTAATGAAAGTTCATTCAATGAATTGGTAAAAAAAATGAGAGTGAAGGAAAATAAGATTTAAATCATAAAAATATATGGATTTAGTTAGATCAAAATCAGCTCTATTTTCTATTAATCAAAATTAGATTTGAATGATATATATTGGTTAAATCAGGTCAAAAAAATATAAGACTTAGACTTGACCCGAGATTTAGATCAAATCTAATTTTCCAATTTAATCAAACTCATAGATCTTTAAATATGAATCAGTTGAGTCTAATAAGACCAGGATCGGATCTGATCATGGGTCAACCTTCGACTAGGCTCATTTGTATCCTTAGTAATAGCTACAATAGGATTTTGTGGCACCAACAAGTTTAACATTTTTAAACACAATTAAAAAGATTATTAAGTATCATTGCTCATCCTAATTTTATTTAAAAAAATTATTTACTTGTTTATCTATATTTTGACATTATTTCTAGTTATTCTAATATTGCCTTAATTAGTATACAAGCTTTATTTGAGTGGATATAGTAAAGGTACGTGCAGGAACATTTCTATCCAATTTCAAAGAAGACTTCTACGAGGTTCCATACAATAAGTGTTTTGTTCTGCATTGATGATGCACTTATCAAAACTTAGACACCTATACGAGATTTTGGAGCCAAAATAACACTTTTTAGCTAACTTTTTTTATATAAGATTTTGAGTTGTTATAAATGATATTAGTGGATACAACTCATGGCTTACATCGGTTAGAGTTCACTGCAAATGACCTCTATTGGAGCTGCTTATGAATGAATATTTCATTCCATATTGATTATGCGCTAGATAAATCTTAAATACTTATACATAATTAATGAGTATAAATAACACCTTTTTTTCTAGTCTTTTTGAGTGAGATCCAAAGTTGTTAAAACTGTGAATTTACACATCCTTAATAATAAATGCCATGGCATCTCATACCATGAGATTTCTTAATTTTTATTCAAAAATAGTTGGTTCCAAACTAGATGATTTTAATTTGAAAAAAAAAAGTTTTCTATTTTTTGTTTTATTAATAAAAATTGATCAAAGGGCATGGCAATATAACCCTCAATCATTGAGTTATTATGACGAGGGTGTTCCCCCTTGATTCCCAATGTACTATTTTACCCAAGGGCAGTAGATCAAAAGGTAAGGCAATATAACCCCCAACTGATGAGTTATTATGTCCAAGGTATTCCCCCTCGATTCCCAGCGCACTATTTTACCCAAGGGCAGGTAGGTTTTCAATCTAGCAGCAATAGCAAAAGTTGAAGAAATAAATAGATTCTTAGTATAGATTCAGTTCCTAGTATTGTATGATTGATTGCATGGACTTGGACGAAGTCTAGTTGGTGTTGGAAATGGTAAACTTAATTATGGTGATGAAACCGAGAGGTCATAATAAATTCTAAAGAATTAACTATAGTTGCAGAAAATGAAGAGTCACATTGAAATCTGAAGAGTCACATTGAAATCTGAAGAGAGTCATGATGTAAAACCAAAAGTCATATGGAAAGTCTAAAAGGTTCATTATGATGTATTAATGAGGGAAGATCAATAGTTACTTTCTATATTTATAAATAGGACATATTGTAGTGAGTTATTGAGTGAGGAAAGCTAATAAAAATGATATTATAGAAACTTCTCTCACTCTCAGCATTTCACCTTGAGCATTCTAGAGCGCTACCAAAAATATTATTTTCAACAAGTGGTATCAGAGCTCCTTGTGTGCCCACCTTATTTTCAACAAGTGGTATCAGAGCCTGGTTGATCCCCAGCTATATCAGAGCCTGGTTGATTTCCAACCAAGTGGTGTCAAAGAAAGCAAGATAGCCCAAGAGCCTGGCGTGAAGAAGTTCATATCCTCCATCTAAGTGTTAAGTCTCCGGATCAAAGGAATTCATTGAGAAGTGTGTAAGTCTAAGATAACAAGACTTTGCAAAAGAAAAAGAAGACAAGAGCAGTCTTCAGAGGCTGATGAATAGAAAATTCAACACCAATTGAGCAAAATGGAGGATTAAAAGGTAATAGTTGTGGTTGCGCCATACAAGGTAATGCTCAAAGAAATGCTTGAAAAACTAAATTTTTCTTCAGCAAAGTATACAAGTGAGAAGTCTGGACCAGATCATTCTCCAAGTTTTATGGCAACAGTCATTTTTGAAGATATAAGTGAAAGTTTTATGATTGATGGTCCAGTTTTTATTTCAAAGAAGGAAGCAGAAAATTCTGTAGCATTACAAGCAATTATCTATTTGAAAAATACTTATAATATTACTGTGAAAGATGTTCATTTTCAGGAAATTGAAGATGTCAAGATAGCAATGCAAGATTTGCATGAAGCCTATGAAGAGCTGAAGAACAAATATCAAGATGGTATTAAAGAATTAAATGAGCTGAAGCTGACAATGAATAGAAGAGTTATTATAGAAGATGAAGAAAGGATGATTGAAGAAGATACAAGATATCCATGTCATACATCAATGAGAAGGACATTTGCAATAAGAGATTTTCCTCTGGGTTGCGGTCCAAATCAGTATTGAAGATATGATGAACAAGACAATTAAGTTTAAAAGGGGGTGTTGGAAATGGTAAACTTAATTGTGGTAATAAAACCGAGAGGTCATAATAAATTCTGAAGAATTAACTATAGTTGCAGAAAATGAAGAGTCACATTAAAATCTGAAGAGTCATATTGAAATCTGAAGAGTAACCAAAAGTCATATGGAAAGTCTAAAAGGTTCATTATGATATTAATGAGGGAAGATCAATAGTCACTTTTTATATCTATAAATAGGACATATTGTAGTGAGTTATTGAGTGAGTGAGGAAAGCTAATAGAAATGATATTATAGAAACTTCTCTCACTCCCAGCATTTCTTCTTGAGCATTCTAGAGCGTTACCAAAAATATTATTTTCGAAAGTTGGATCATGACTAGATGATGCTATGATTGATTGCTCGTTATATTAATTAATTATCAATTGCGTGGAATCGGGCAAAGTTTCCTTCACTTCTCCATTGATCGACTTCAATCTGCATTCTAGAAGGAACAACAAAAAGTAGGACATCCAAGGAGTGGTTAAAAAGAATCATTTTCACCATGTGGAAAGAAAGTGCTAATTTTTTTTATTGACGAAGGTTTGAGATTCTATTCCAAGTACATAGGTCTCACACTGTTATTTGAGATTCTAGTCCATTGCTTGGAGTTCAAGAGAGAAGCTCTTTTCGGGTTCGCAAGAGGCTTAAACCAAACAGAAATTATCATCATGGGTCAAAAAAATTTGCTGTCAATGGGTTAGAAAAAATTACTGCAACAGCACGATAGGACACATCACTGGATTAGAAGTTTGGGATTTGTCTAATGGTAAGGTATATCAATCTTTACTCAGTCCTAAGCTCCTGAATTACTTGGCTTTGGCTGGGAATATATGCATTCCACCATTTATTGGTGATTTCAAGGAGTTGAGGGTTCTGGACCTCGAAACGTTACATTGCGATGGAACTCTGCCCAGACTGCTTGGAAATCTCTCCAGCCTGCAATCTCTTTATCTTAATTATTATAGTTACCTTGATTAGTCACCACCACTTATCATAGACAATGCTCACTGGCTTTCTCGTCTCGCTTCCTTGCAAGAACTTGGAATGGGATACATGATTTTTATAAGGCATCTGGCTAGCTGGATGCACTAAACATCTTTCCTAACTTACGCTTTATAGGCTTCTCAGATAGTGTATTCTGTAGCTTTCCTCTCTCCCTTGCACACGTTAACTTTACATCTATTTCAGATCTTTCTTTTCATTCATCCTTGACCAACTGTTCTATTCTTTGTTCAAATATTAGTTCTATCCATGCAGTCGTGATCAGAAACTCAAACAATTTATCTTTGTTTGTGTTTCATTCCTTCCACATGAAGGGTCCAAGTTAATTAGTAGTAGATGACTTCTCTTATAAGTCTCTCAAATCAATTTTTCCCATCCAACACGGGAGATGACTTGAGTTTTCAACTTTCTATCCATGCAAACCATGACGAAGAACACAAGCAATGCCTGTATTTGTGTTCTATTCTTTCCATAAAAAGGCGATAACAGAAACTTTTTCCATGTCATGTGCTTGACTAATGCTAGCTACGATTGTGACCTATAGTCGATCCACATCCATCTTCCACAGTGTAACATGGCCAACTTTTTCACAAGGGATAAAGTCTGATTGTATCATGTTTGAATGGCATATTGATTGATTGACCCTTACACCGTGTGGAATTGGATAATGTTTCCATCTCAGAGGTCATTGGTCTTCTTCATTGACTAACTTCTATCTAAATTTTAGACAAAACAATAAAAAGTAGAATGCCCAATAATTGGATATTGTTCAAACTCTAAGGTTAAGAGAAAATCTTTCACTGTGTAAAGAAAATTAAAGCTGATTTTTCATTGATGGAGGTTTGAGTTATAATTCCACATAGATAGAATTCTCATACTTCTAATGTCAGTTTATTATTCACAAATATCTTACAAACATTAGTTCCTTTGCAATGGCCAATGCATCACACTGAGTTGCAAGCCAATCACGTATTCAAAATTAAGATTATTTTATTTAATTATAGGTTAAAATATACTTTTGGTTACCAAACTTTTAGTTGGTATAATTTAGTTCCTCATGTTGTTAGATGTTGGATTGCTGACATCTCATTACATGGATCCTATTAAAATTTATGGAATAGGTGACACGTTATTCTGATACGAATATATTGACTATCCACATAGTGACACATCAGCTAGTTAAGGACTGTATGTACAAGCAAGCTATTTAAGTTAGTAAGTAGCATTTTTAGCACATAATTCAATCCAAATAGTTTTAGCTGTCAACAAATTTTAGACCAACAAAAATCAGCTGAAAATCTTAACAGCCTGTGCTAATTTCTACAAATACTTTTTTTTGTGCTTTAGCAAAACAAAGCTCTCTAGGTTGATTGCTAGAACAGACAGTTTGCTTTCGATCTCGATTTTAAAAATTTAATTCAAACTGAATTGAATACACCTAAAAAAAAAAAACTAATATAGGGATAAGGGACTTGGGTTTGTGGGCGGGGTGCTAATGTAAAATGGGCTATATCTTGCTTTTAAATTTGTTGGACTGGACATTTGGGGGCTTCTTTTTTTAAGAAAAAATATTCATGGTGCCGCAATTTCTTGCATGATGCAATGACCGGCAACTTTCTAGTCTTTTATTGTAAACATTATCATTGATATTGCTTAATTATATCCTCTAGGTTTAGCTTGTTTACAGCAATTCAAAGATTTATGCTTGATGAAATCCAGTCCAGCTGATTCTTCTATACACAATTGAATTAAATGGGACTGGTTTTTTAAGCTCACAGAACAGATAAACTATTTGGATGTCCATCTTAATTACTAGGTCAAGGTACTATTGCTATTCCAATGCCCGTCAGTCTTCGACGTTCCATCCACGCAAACCGTGATCGGTCCATTCTTTGCACATGAAAGCGATCGAAGAAATTTTTTCTCCACAGCGTTCACTTGACTGAAGGTGGCGACAGTCGTGAGCTGTAGTCCGCTCCCATCTTCTACGGCATAACATGTAGCGTACGTGACCGAACGATTTTATGCTTGACTGACTTCAGTCTTCGTTCTTAGAAAAAAACGATAAAAAGTAGGATATATATAAGAAATGGTGGATATACGTACGTTTCAAACTCTTCGAGAACTCTAGATTAGAAGGAAAGCTTTTGTTGTGCGTAAAGGAGGGGCTGCCTTTTTTAACCCCCTCCCTCCATTGGGGGAGTTTTCAAGTTGCGATTCAACGTGTAGATAGGTCTCATTCTATCACATGTTGTCAGATCGTTATTCACCAATCATCCTCATTGATCTTTTTTTAAATTTTTTAAATTGAAAGATAATTTTTTTATTTTTAATAAATAGACATGTATTTGAGATTTTTATGGAGAAGAAAATCATAAAATAGAAGAGACAGAAGGAGAGAGAGAAAAAAAAAAGAAAAATTGATCTCCATGCGTATAAACATGCTCCTACCATCTCCTTAGTATTAGTGGAACGTTAGGCATAGCTAAGCACTTTGATCCCTTTGGATTTGATAAACGGGTGAGATAGGGACAAGCAGCTTAGGTTTGTGCATAACGTGAAATGGTCCAGCTTGTTTTAAGTTTGATGAATTGGAGCTTAGATCTTCTTTTGTTTCAAAAGATCATGCATAGATGACTGTTTTTGGTTTGGTTTCAACCATTTTTTTTTAAAAAATCACTCTATTTAGTTTCAACTTAAAAATTAATGAAATCAAAATAGTTTATTCAATTTCAATTAAAACTTTAGAAAAATCAATAAACACTAGACCAAACCTTGTATATAATTATATGGTTTACTGTTAATTTGAGTCCATATCTATTGTTGTTGTCTTTTTCAAAATAAATCTTTCGATCATTTGTTAATGATTGAATAATATTAGTGAGGAGATCAATCCACTTTGCTCACTTTTCCTTGAAAAAATAAAGCCTTTTATTTGCAATACAATTTAAATTGAGGTATTATAGAAATGCGTAAATAATTGAATTGTGTGAGAAATATATATTTTTTATTATGAATAACTAGACTGTCATTTGACTGCTACATAAAATTGTTATAAAAATCAATCTTATCATTATTGAAAGTAGATATTGGCAAAACAATAAATTAAACTAATTTTTTTAGCACAGTTCAATTAGGTTTACTAGAATAATCAGTTTGTTTTTTTTTATCTCAGTTTTGAAAAACTAATTCATACTGGATTGATTCTAAAAAAAAAAAAAAAAACTCTAAACCATCAGTCTAAACCAAGTGCAACCCTGCTTTCCGATCTTCAATTCTTTTGACTAATTATTGACATCATTATCGATACTGCTAAACTGTATCCTCTAGGTTCAATTTGTTTATTGTAATTCAAAGAGTTGCACTTGATAGAATCCAATCCAGCTTATTGTTTCATGTATGTTTGAATGATGCATTGGTGTGTATCTCACAGAACAGAAACTAATTATTGTATGCATTGGGTCGTTGCTATTCCAACGTCTATCCATCTATTTCCAAGCTTCAAGATTTCAATTAATTACAATGACCGGCGACCCAAGCAACCAACTTCTGATCGACCTCCCGTTCTTTCCACATGAAAGCGATAGAATAATATTTTCTTTTCTGCAGCACGTGCTTGACTAAAAGCTAGCAACAATTGTGAGCCATAATCCACACCCATCTTCTACGCCCAAACGTTTCCACCAAGGGTAAAGCCTAGTTGCATGCATCATGACTGAATGATAGTATGATTGATTGGTCCTTTCATTAGTTGCATGGAATCAGCCAAAGTTTCCTTCTTTTCTCCATTGACCGACTTCAATCTGAATTGTAGATGAAACATTCAAGGAGTGGTTAAAACTTAAAAGAAACCTTTCACCATGTGGAAAGGAAGCGCTGATTTTTTATTGACGAAGGTTTGAGATTTAATTCCACATACAACGTCTCACACTGTTACTACATATCAGATTATATATTATTCGTACAGATCTCTTAGCGATATTAGATCATCCAACTTCGTAACACGAAGCTGCAAATCTAATAGATATTCAAAATTAGGATCAATGATTATATAAAGTGAGAGCAACCTAAACTAGATCATTTTACTAAATTATATTTTGGTACAATTCTATATTGAACATTTATTTATATTAGACGGTGGCCAGACTTGACAATACTAGACTAGTATAATATACATGGAGGTAAGTTAAAATTGTAAATGGTATGTTGGGTGTAACTAAGTCCTTGACCAAGTGCAATGGTAATTTAACTACATGTCATGATTTTTTTCCGACAAAATATCCTCAAATAATAATATATTTGATTAATTGAAATCTATTGGCCATGCAAGCACTTCCTAGAATATTTCGTCTGCAAGGACATGATCAACACCGCTGCAGGGAATTTTTTAAAGAAATATCTTCATATTATTATATAAATATCATAAAAAAGAATTGCCCTGCTTGTATAACTAGTCTATTAATTAGTTAGCTAGTGTCAACAAGTTTGTCCATGCGACATGATCAACACCCCTTTGTGCGAAGACCATTTCAACACAAAGCCTAGATATCTCTATATAACACCGGGAAAGCAACAACATTTCAGTAGAAGAACAAGGAAAAAGGAAGTCATCATGGCTTCAAAATATACCATACTTTTAGTGCTACTACTCTCTTTGATCTCTCTCCAACTCATCAAACTCGGCCATGGCAGTGGAGTCCACACCAGCATCCATTGCCTAGAGTTCGAGAGAGAAGCTCTTCTACAGGGGTTCGCAAGAGGCTTCAACCAAACAGAATATCCATTCTCATCATGGGTCGGAAAAAATTGCTGTCGATGGGAAGGTGTGTACTGCGACAACACGACAGGACACGTCACTGGATTAGAAGTTTGGTGGTGGTCGTCTGGTGGTAAGATGAATCAATCTTTACTCGGTCTTCAGCACCTAAATTACTTGGCTTTGCAGGGGAATATAAGCATTCCACCATTTCTTGGTGATTTCAAGGAGTTGAAGGTTTTGGAACTCGAACCATCATTTTCTGATGGAACTATGCTCCAACAGCTTGGAAATCTCTCCAGCCTGCAATCTCTTCATATTTATTATTATGGTTACCTTGATGAGTCACCGCCACTTATCATAGACAATGCTCATGGGCTTTCTTGTCTCACTTCCTTGCAAGAAATTAGAATGGAATACGTGAGTTTTGATAAGGCATCTGGCTGGCTGGATGCACTAAACATGCTTCCTACCTTACGCTCTATAAACTTCATATATTGTGTATTCGGTAGCTTTCCCCTCTCCCTTGCACACGTTAACTTTACATTTGTTTCACATCTTTCTTTTGGTTCATCCTCAACCAAATCTAGAATACCCAACTGGCTGTTTCAGCTGTCGAACCTCCAATATCTCGATCTAAGTTATACTGACTTCGAAGGTCCCATTCCAGCTGCCATTGGGAACCTAACCTCTCTTGAGTTCCTCGACTTCAGTGGTACTTCTCGTCTTTCAGATGGGATGCCACAAACGTTGAGCGGTCTTTGTAAGTTACAGAGCCTGTATTTCTATGGATCCAATTTTAATCGAAGGTTAGATGATCTTGGAAGATATTTTCAGGATGCATCAAAATAGTTTAAATGTATTATATTTATATAATGCTTCGCTTAGTGGCAACTTGCCAGATTGGATAGCAGGCCTCAAGAATCTCACAGATCTTGATCTTTCAATGAACTCGCTTTCTGGTCCTCTTCCTAGAAGTCTTGGACAAGTCTCACGGTTGGCCTATTTGGACCTCTCTCATAACTCTTTGGAGGGTGAACTAACCGAAGAACATTTTTCTAACCTTACAAGGTTGAAGTACTTGGTAGTAAAGCTCAACCTCTTGGTTTAAATGTTAGCTCTGATTGGGTCCCTCCATTTCAACTCGAATATATCGACATGAGCTCTTGTCCAATGGGCCCAAAATTTCCTCCATGGATTCGAACTCAACGGAAGTTAATTATTACATTTATCCAATTCTGGAATCTTAGATTCTATTCCTGAATGGTTGGGGAACTTCACCTCGCTTAAAGAACTAGATCTCTCCCATAATGTCATCAGCAGCACCATTCCACATTTTCCATCAAATATACGTTATCTGTATTGATGAATACCTCGTTTAAGGGACCAATTCCACCTAATATCAACAAAATATTCCTGATCTAGCGCATCTTGATCTATCCACAAATAGCATGAATGGTAGCATCCCCTCATCTTTATGTGACCTGGTGAACTTAACAGTGCTTGATATTTCAAATAATAATGTATCAGGAGAACTCCCACCTTGTGAGAAGCATTTCCCAAAATCCTTGCATGTCCTCATCTTATCAAATAATAACATCATGGGAGGTATTCCTCGTTGGCTCTGTTCTACCTCTGGTCTGTATTTCTTACACTTGAGCAACAACTATATGTCTGGGGATTTCCCTCCATCTTGAAGAGTTGTAAGATGTTGATGAGCCTTGATCTTGGTGGCAATAGATTCAGTGGTAGTATACCAACTTGGATAGCAAAAAGTCTGCCAAATTTGGAACGGCTTCGCTTACGATCAAATATGTTCATGGGTGAAATTCCTAAAGAACTGTCTCAGATTGAATATCTACATATCATCGATCTGTCACATAACAGTTTCTCTGGAGCTATACCAAGCAGCTTTGGCAATTTTTCCACCATGCTTTCTGGTTCTATTGAACTTGTAAATTACTTTGCTGATCATCTTTTATTTGATAGAATGATATTGGACACCAAAGGAAGAGAATACCTGTATGAAAGTCAACCACTTTTATTGATTACAATCATGGACCTCTCGAAGAACAACTTGTCTGGAAGTATTCCTGAGGAGCTAATTAGTCTTCCTGCATTGATGAGCTTAAACCTATCTGGTAATCATCTAATAGGAGAAATATCAAGAAAGATTGGCAACATGCTACAACTGGACTCTCTTGATTTATCGATGAATGAGCTCTCTGGTGCAATTCCTTCTACATTGACTAACTTAAGCTTTTTAAGCTTCTTGAATGTATCCTACAACAATTTATCAGGAAGAATTCCAATTGGCAGACAACTCGAAACTCTTAATACTACTTCCAGTTATATAGGTAATCCTTTTCTTTGCGGATTACCTCTAATGAAGACATGTGAAGGTGATGGAACGATAGATCGAGTTTCAAAAGATACAGATAGTGATGGCAACACCCAAGCTCCAGGCATCTCTAGTGAAGGTGAGGATGAGATGGTTTGGTTTTACCTTGGGATAGCACCAGGATTTGCAGTTGGGTTTTGGATGGTCCTTGGCATGTTATTTCTCAATAAGACTTGGAGGACTATGTATTTTCAATTTATGGATAACTCATACGATAGGATTTCCATAGCCATCCTATTAAGCTTTGAAAGACTAAAGAGAAGATTTCTTCAAGGATGAAGTCTTGACTAATAAGCATTTCTATATTATAGTTGAAGTGATGCGAAGACCACAGTGGTATAACTCATGCACCTTGTTACTTATGCTGCAATTTCTCTTTCACTGTATTGCTTATGCTGCAATTTCTCTTTCATTGTGTTCAGGCATAATGAAGCTCGAATAGCTTAATTTTAATTAATTTTCCAAGTTTAATTATGTTCAAATGTTACTATTGTTCATTTTAATGATGACCACATTGGGCAGGTTAAGATATGGCTCATTATTTATAGAGCTTTTTTGGACTTTTTTTTATGTAATCCCTTCTTATGCTAGTTAATTGAATTTAACTAATTTGGTAGAGGAGGAGAAAAGAAGCATCTTCCTCACCTTGATTGGTGGAAGAAGATATAAAGCAAGGTTTTCTATTCTGCTTATTCTAAGAATATTCTTCCATCGTTTCCAAAAATACCACATCATACGTATCTATCTCAAAGTGGTGCTGTCCCACTTGTCCCAAGGATCATGCAAGCATTTGGCTAAAACTAAACTCAAGGACCTCTCACGCCATAATTTACCTTGAATGTGAATTTCTTAAAATTTGTGAAGCTGAATTCTAACTAATCTTCCTTAGGGATTTCTTTTAGAAGAATGTAGGGAGAAACAATCCCCGAGGCATGCATATTTTAAAATTTTGATAACAATTATCATTGCGGAATTTTAAAGATTACATACTAATCTGTCTAACATGCATCAAGATCATATCTTTGCCTTGTATATACGATCGATTGATCCAAAATATGCATATAAATAAAAATATCAAGATCATATCTTGATCTTCAAGATGACTAGTCATACTACTTATCTTGAAGCCTGCCTTAAGATCTAGGGATCAAATCGCTTACCTTAAGAACAGTAGGTAAATCCTTATTGCTCTGCAGCCGTTCAATCGTTCGGCCTCTAGTATCGTCCACGTGAAGCCCCGAATGATCATATTTCTGAGAGTGCTAGCTTGCGGAAAAACAGCTTTGCTGAACTTAAATCCTCCCACTTGAATCTTCCTCTAAGATCGACCACGCTTCCGCTAACACCAGAATCACCAAAACATTTTATTCTAACCTTTTTAGAATTACAATCCATGACATATCGTGTATTGTTGTTCTGTGTTTTCTGGTGAGGGAATGCCCTCTATTTATAGTCTCAATTTAGCCTTAACATTGAATTCTGACATTAAAAATTCCATCATTTGGTAAAAGCGAAGAGACGCCGAAGGCGCGGCGCTTGGTTAATTCCGACGCTCGGGCGAAAACCAAGGAGATGCGGCGTTTGGTTTAATTCTGACGTTCGGTGAAAACCAAAGAGTCGTGGCTAAATCCGACCTTCGGTGAAAATTAATGCTAGGCATTAAATTCTACATGAGAATTTAATCTCTCATGAGATGAGATTTTAGCCATCTCATCATATGAGATTCTTATGCGAGAGGTTTGGATTCAGGTGATGGTTTAATCTAATCTGAATTTATTTGACTAAACCCACATAGATCATGGTCCAAGCCCAAATCAAATTTGGCTAGTCCTGAATCTATTTAAATCTAAATCAAGTCTAATTTCAAATCAATATTTGAAATTGACTAGTCTTTCTAATAGACTTAAACCAAATTGAATCTTATTCACTTATACTTAACCCAATTGAGATAATTCAATCAATCAATTGAATAATTAAATCATATACGATTCTCAATCGTTGATCAGCAAACAGATCATCCTAGGAAACTTCTATGCGTGTGACTCTCTAGGTTCGAACCTAAGCCGGTAGCATAGAAACAACTTTCTATACTAATTGATGTGCCCATCTAGCAATGGAACCCGACGTCCGGATAGGTCGAAGAGTTGCCGAGCAAACTTCAAGAACCCTAAGAAACAGTTACCGTATAATTCATCCTCTTGACCACAAATGCTAAGGATGGCTTAAGAGCATGTCAACTCTAAATAGCAAATCCATAAAGTGATTTCAACTTTAGTGATCATGTGACTTTCACATGAAGTGCCTTGGCCAAGGTCTTGCTAAATTAAAACACAAGCATTTCTCCTTTTAACGGGATAGGTCAAATTCCATCTTGATCCACAACTGACTACCATAAGTACTTGACTGCATCCAGTAACCTTTCGTAGCTGGATTAGAAATTCAGATGGTCCGGCACCTAGGTACAATAAGTTGCTTGTAAGCCACTGGTTGTGATCTTCAGGTATGAAGGATACTTATACCTATATCTTCTCGAATTAACTCTTGACAGTAGAGTATCTGGAAATGAGTCACGTTCGGTGAAATGTACTCATACACTTCCACCTGTATGTCATACTAGTGTCTCTATACTCCTTGGTTAAGAGGGCAAACCAACAAATATGATATACAACGTTCTATAATTGATAGTACTATGGCCCTGTCATAGTATATCATTTGGTCGCAAACTCTTTAAGGACCTTCAAAGATAAATCCTCCTTTATCGTGAAGAAAGATCCTGAGGGCTTCATTACAATCAGGAGTATTAAGAATATGTTCTTGTAATGAATAAACTACCAAATAACTTTTATTAATATATCAATTTATATACAATTTACATTAGCACAATCATCAAATGATTAGAATAATGGTCCATAGGAAATTAAAAAATGCAATGGCATCCTATAAAAAGCTATTCAGATTTTGTGATTTTTTGCATATTCTTCTCCCACTACATTTATTTACAATAATAAATTCCAAGGGTAACTCCTCGGTTTATGATTCAAAAAAGATTTTCTGACTTTTCTATCTTACGATGTTGTGAGTGACTAGTCTGAGAAGTTGGCTCATAGCTCACCGAAAAATAACTGTATTTAAAATTTTTAGAGATCAAAATTGTAAGATAGATTGATCAAATGTTAAAACTTCTAAGGATCTCAGATATATATATCAATGTTTGCTTAGTTTTAGGCACTAGAATTACTTGAATTCATACATATCATGCTATAAGATAACTAGTAATAAATATATTTATACTATACTTTCTTTCAAAAAGTACCTCCCAAAGCCCTATTAAAGGCATGCTATGAATAATGAATGGCAGAAGCAAAAATTCATGTTTGAAAAGAGATCATCAAATCTGATAAAAATGCTAGCTTCATTTCTCAAGAACAAAAGGGCTATAGATGGGGTACCACATGTTGTGAGATACATACTCCACTATCTCCTCCTGAAACAAAATATAGCAAACCATAACCACGAATAAGCAACCCATTTGTATTTATGTCTATTCTTTCCACAAGAAGGCGATAGCAGAAACTTTTTCCACAGCATGTGCTTGACTAATGTTAGCTACGATTGTGACCCATAGTCCACACTCATCTTCTATGATGTGACATGGCCAACTTTTTCACAAGGAAAAAGTTTAATTAGTTTTGACTTAAAAATTAATGAAATCAAATACTTTATTTAATTTCAATTTAAATTTTAAAAAAATCAATGCACAGTAGATTAAACCTTGTATATAAATTATATGGTTTACTGTTAATTTGAGTTCATATTTATAAATCTTATCTTTTTTCAAAATAACCCTTTCATTTGTTAATGATTGAATAATATTAGTGAGGAAAATCCACTTTCTTTACACTTTTTGGAAAAATAAAGTCTTTTATTTGCAATACAGTTTAAATTAAGGTATTATAAAAATGCATGAATAATTGAGCTGTATAAGAGATATATATTTTTATTATGAATAACTAGCTAGACTGCTATTTGATAAAAAACCAATTCAAACTAGATTGATTCTACCTTAAAATGAAAACTCTAAACCATTAGGTCTAACCCAAGTGCACTCCAGCTTTACGATCTTCAAATCTTTTGACTAACTGTAGGCATTATGATTGGTACTGTTTTAACTGTATTCTCCAGGATCAGTTATTTTACTGTAATTCAAAGAGTTATGCTTGACAGAATCCAATCCAATCCAATCCAGCTTATTGTTTCATGTATGTTTGAATGATGCATTGGTATATATCTCATGGAACAGAAACTAATTATATGCATTGGTGTCGTTGTTATTCCAACGTTTATTTGTCTTCAAGCTTCTATCTATGTAAACCGCCATGACCGACGAACCAACTTGTGGCCTTCCATTCTTTCCGCATGAAAGCGATAGAATAATATTTTCTTTTGACTAAAAGCTAGCAACAATTGTGAGCCAGAATTCACACCCATCTTCTACGCCCAAACTTTTCCACCAAGGGTAAAGCCTAGTTGCATCGTGACTGAATGACACTATGAATGATAGCATGGACTCGGTCAAAGTCTAGTAGGATCATGACTGAATGATACTATGATTGATTGATCCTTTCATTAGTTGCATGGAAGCAGACATGATCCAAGGAGTAGTTAAAACTTAAAAGAAACCTTTCACCATGTGGAAAGGAGGCGCTGATTTTTTATTGACGAAGGTCTGAGATTTAATTCCACATACAAGGTCTCACACTGTTACATCTCATATTATTATTCACAGATCTCTTACTGATATTAGATCAGCCAACTTCGTAACACGAAGCTGCAAATCTAATAGATATTCAAAATTAGGATCAATGATTATAAAGTAAGAGCAACCTAAACTAGATCATTTTACTAAATTATATTTTGGTACAATTCTATATTGAACATTTATTTTTATTAGAGGGTGGCCAGACTTGACAATACTGGACTAGTATAATATACAATTAAGGAGGTAAGTTAAAATTGTAACTGCTATGTTGGGTGTAATTAACCAAGTCCTTGACCAAGTGCAATCGTAATTTAACTACATGTCATGATTTTTTTTTTCAAAAAAATATCCTCAAATAATATATTTGATTAATTGAAATCTATTGGCCATGCAAGCACTTCCTAGAATATTCATCTGCAAGGACATGATCAACACAACACCTGCTATAGGGAAATTTTTAAAGAAATATCTTCATATTATTATGAAAATATATCATAAAAAAGAATTGCCCTGCTTGTATAACTAGTCTATTAGTTAGCTGCTGTCAATTACAAGTTTGTCGTTGCAACATTCTTTATCCAATAGTGAAGTCCAGGTGGCACCATGGGTGGCCAGCTATATACGAGTTGGCTAATAGAAGATTTGACCCCTTTGTGCGAAGACCATTTCAACACAAGGCATAGATATCTCTATATAACACCGGGAAAGCAAGGACGTTTCAATAGAAGAACAAGGAAAAAGAAAGTCATCATGGCTTCAAAATATACCATACTTGTGGTGCTACTATACCCCAACAGCCTGATAAGCCACTTATCGTAGAAAATGCTCACTGGCTTTCTCGTTTCACTTCCTTGCAAGAACTTCAAATATGTTTGCGGGCAAAATTCCACAAGAACTATCTCATGTTGAAAATCTACGTGTCGTCGGTCTTTCACATAACAACTTTTTTGGAGCCATACCAAGGAGCTTTGACAATTTTTTCCTCATGCAGACTCTTGATTCTGAGCGTTGGCTTTATGCTTCTATGGTAGTCATATACCATGACGACAAGGGTTTTCTTGAAGGCCAGAGAGATAAAATGATGCTGGACACTAGAGGAAGAGAAGACCTATATGAAGGTCAACCACTTGAAATGATTACAATCATGGACCTCTCAGAGAATAACTTATGTGAAAGTATTTCTGAGGAGCTAATTAGTCTTCCTGCATTAATAAGCTTAAACCTATCTGGCAATCATCTAACGGAAGAAATGTCAAAAAGATTGGTAATATGCTACAATTGGAAACTTTTTATTTATCAAGAAATGAGCTCTTTGGCGCAATTCCTTCTACATTGACAAACTTGAACTTTTTGAGCTCCTTGAATTTATCCTACAATAATTTATCAGGAAGAATTCCAATTGGAAAGCAACTCGACACTATTAATGATCTTTCCAGTTACATAGGTAATCCTTTTCTTTGTGGATTACCTCTAATGAAGACGTGTGAAGGTGATAGGACAACATATCGAGTTCCAAAAAATGCAGATGGTGATGGCAACGCCCAAGCTCTAGACATCTCTAGTGAAGGTGAGGACGAGATGGTTTGGTTTTACCTTGGGATAGCACCAGAATATGCGGTTGGATTTTGGATATTCCTTGGTGTGTTACTTCTCAACAAGACTTGGAGGACAATATATTTTCAATTCGTTGATAACTTATATAATAAGATTTCCATGGCCATCCTATTAAGCTTCCAAAGACTAAAGAAGAGATTTCTTCAAGGATGAAGTCATGACCAGTAAGCATTGCTCTGGTGTAGTTGAAGTGATGTGATGACTATAGTGGCATAACTCACCTTGTTTCTTATGCTACAATTTCTCTTTATCCATGTTTTGGTAGAATGAAGTTTGAATAGCTTAATGTTAATTTATTTGGCAAGTTTAATTATGTTCAAGTGCTATTGTTGTTTATTTTAATGATGACCACATCGAGCAGGTTAAGATATGACTCATTATTTATGGAGTGTTTTTTTATATATATAATCCCTTTTTGTGCTGGTTAATTGAATTTAACTAACTCAGTATAGGAGGCCGAAAGTAGAGTCTCCCTCACCTCAATGGTAGAAGATATAAAGCAAGGTCTTTTGCCCCATTATATTCCGAAAATAGCCTTTCATCTTTTCCAAGAGCACCACATCACCTGTATCTATCACAAAGCAGCGCTATCACATTTGGAGAGAGCTTACAAGAATTTGGCTAGATTTGAACTCAAGGACCTTCTCACCCCAAAATTTATTTGGATGTGAATTTCTTAAATTTGCGAAGCTGAATTCCATCTAATCTTTCTTAAAGAATTTTTTTAATAAAGAATAATGGCACATAGGGAACTAACTAGCACAATGGCAACCTACGAAAAGCTATGCAGATTTTGTGATTTTTCTTTTTTTTTTTCTGCATTAATAAATTTCAAGGGGTAACTCCCTAATTTATGGTTCAAAAAAGATTCTCTTTTCATCTTATGATGCTGTGAGTGACCAACCTAGGAAGTTGGCTCACTAAGGAATATACCTCATTCTTCATTGATTGTATACAAAATTTTAGGAGATCAAATTTGTAAGATAGATTGATCAAATACTAGAACTTCTAAGGATCTAAGATAAATCAATCTTTGCTTAGTTTTAGGCACCTGAATTACTTGGATTGCAGTGGACAAGTTGACCATTCATATCTTTTGTTCCTTGATCTTTCAAACACCGGCCCATATCTAGACTAAGGAGCTAGTTACTTAATTTGACAAAACTCCAAAATCTTAGTGTATTTTAATTGAATCTCTCTTTCAACATATTTTAATTGAATCTCATTATATATTGGTGCAATTTAATAGCACTAAAATATATGATAATTAAATGTAACAGTTCAAACCAGTTAGATATAATTTGATAATGCTTAAATCATATGGTACTAATATGTATTTTACCTAATAAATAATAAAATACAAATATTTAGGTATAATAATTAAGTGAAAAGAACTGAGAGGAGTTCTGGTTGTTAAGTTGAAAAGAAGAATTAATTTTAATGAAAGTTCATTCAATGAATTGGTAAAAATATTGAGAGTGAAGAAAGTTAAGATTTAAATCATAAAAATATATGGATTGAGTTAGATTGAAATAAGCTTTATTTATATGAACTGAAATTAGATTTGAATGATATATAGTTGAATCAAATAAAAAAAACATAATACTTGGACTTGACCAGAAATTTAGATCAAATCTAATTTTTGAACTTGATCAAACCCATAGATCTTTAAATAGGAATCCAGTTGAGTCCAATAAGATGAAGATAGGATCAAATCATGGGTCAACCTCTGACTAGTCTCATTTGTGCAATTTTTGGTCCAATTTTCCTTCCACGGTAACCCAAAGAAAAATGAGATTCTTGCCGGTTTGTTTCTCCAACTATAACAAAACTAATTCCTGTGCTGTTTAGTACATCAGGCTTGATTGGCTATTTTTTTTTTCAAAAAATAAAAGATCCATTCATGTATCTTATGTTATCCTTGCACCTAGTAGGATGGTGAATTAGAGGGCCATTGAACTTGGCACAACATCGTGTATAAAACCACTCAATTGGAACGATTGTAACGATCATCTATTCAGTTGTTCGTATTTTATTGTACATCCAACAGGTTTATCAACTGAATTTAGCCTGTAGGAAGCAATGGCTGTGCAATTAACCAGATTTGGACTGAATTCAAGAAAACAACTTTGAGTGAACCAAGTTAAACCTTTGTTCTTGCCAAATCGAATGGGCTTACAGGATATGGAACAAGAAAATATGTTATGCGAAGCAAGATGAATGTCACAATATTTACACATGGAGATCATAAGTAGAATTTTACCAATTAGCAAAGCTATGCTCAAATTAGCCCATGCTAGATGAATTTGGTGTGGGTTTTGTAATTTCAATCAAGATATCAGGAGATCAAAGCATTAGGCTATTTTGCATTGATTACTTCAACAAGAGAAGTCAATACTGTGGTCCTGGCCTTGTAAGATTAGTAACTTGCGCATACGTACCTTTGTTGCTCTCCTTTGCTTGCTCAACCAATGCTTAGCCCTTCTATGCTTGTCCCATTTTGCATCGTGTCAGTTTTTTGCCAACTCAATCACCAAAGTCAAGATGCAGTCTTAAATTTTATATAAGACAAGATGTATTTCATATTATCATGCAGTCATAAACGAAAGTCAAAATCTAAGCAAAAACAGAAAAATATATTAGATAATTTTATTATTTTTCTATGAGTAGTTTATATTAAACTCGTTTAGAAAGTTTATAATAATATGTTACTCATTTTTTATGTGAAAAAAATTATAACAATTTAAAACCTCAGCCAAAGAAAAGATAATTAAAAGAATTCAAATCAAATCAAATCCAATTATAAATACTATGATTCACCCATGCATGGTTAATCTCAAAAGAGTCCTTGTTGTCATGTTCTTTAGTCACATATGGATCATAGATTAGGTTCATGTTGATATCATTTATAACAACTTAGGATTTCACCCTAAAAAGCCAATCAAATAATTTATTTTGAAATCCTAGTCCTTGTGTAAGCTCTCAAGTTCTATCCGTATATTTAACCAATGTAGGCCAAACACATGCCCATATGGTTCTTCACACTCCTCCATTCAAGGCTTAGCATTCTCATGGTTAGCCTATGGGCAACACTAAAAGTGCTTGTGCTGCAATATCCTCAAGTTCATATGGGTTATGGATGAATTTGCTCTGATTTCATTGTAAAGACCTATAATCTCATTCCGATCTATGGCATATGCAAACTAGAGGGCATTACAACAAAGTTTTTTTTATTGTTAACCATAGGTCAAGCTTGATATTTATAGTTGGATTTGATTAAATTGGGACTCTTAGCTTGGTTAAAGATGTCCAGGCTTAAATAGAAGAAATGTACGAAGGAATATGTAGATGTGTGTTTGAGTCAAGAAATTCGAACAATACCTTTTAGCCAATCAGTTTGGATGAAATTCTAGTTTGCTACAAAAGCTCTTTTAAGAGATTGGAAAGCTTGCATGGTTGTTTCCCATGGTCTTTGTCTTTTGCCTGGTGGAAATTGTGTGGTCTGTCAAGTTCTTCGTGTCACAAGAATGTTTCAATTAATGCTCTCGTCGAAGCTCACTCGGACGTGTTCCAATCGTCAAAGAATTATGTGGTGTTGTAGATACATTTGCTAGGTATTTTATTGAGGTCTCAAATAAAACCATCTGTTTAATTAGGACCTCATAAAAGATTTATTTTTGCTCTAATCTTTATCAAAGCCTGAGCACCAATTTCCATTCTATATGGTATACATTCTCATTTGCCAGCAAAGTCCTCTGACATTGATACATTTATTTCATTTGCGATTTTTAAACTATCTCAAGAGTGGGCAGAACATAACACCAAAGAAGACTAAAGAAGGATGTTTAGATGAGTCTGGAAAAAAGATGGTTTCAGTCTCAAAGAAGACTAAAGAAGGATGTATCCACGAGGCTAAGACTCCAAAATAAATTAAACAAACGGGACAAATAATGAAAAAATAAATTGAATTTTTTCATTCAGAATCATCAAATCATCATGCTCTTCGTAGCATGGCACAAAAGAGCATAGCTCTAATTATTGTGAAGAACCTGGATTCATTGTATGATTGGTGGTTCTGATTCATTGTGAAGAGCACAAGCTAGCTATGTGAGTCACCAAGCAACATTTCTAGCACATAATTCAATCTAAATAGATCACCAAGTAGATTACTTTCAAGTCTCATAATCAACAAATTTTAGACCACCAAAACTCAATTGAGATGTTAACAACCTATGCTAGTTTTTAAAAATAAATTTTATTGTACATTATTATAGACAAGCACTCTAGGTCAATTTGAATTTACAAATAGATCAATCTTGAAAACATTCTCAAAATTTTATCAAATTTTATCTTTGAGGATATTTTGGGAAAAATTCTGTGATTATTTGTAGCCATATTTATCTTCTTGCAAAGATTAATTGTACCAAAATGACAACAAGGTGAAATTTCATCATAGGAGAGGAGGCATTTGAAGGACTAGTCTATCTAGATTAAAAGGAAGAATATGCGAATAATATGGATTTGAATCGATAATTTCAGAGACTTATCTGCTTAGATGATAGAGACTCGTATATACCTTACCACATATCAAATTATTGGCAGATTGTGAATTGATCTAAGAAGAAAAGACCAACGAGTCATCTATGAGCAAGGGACAACAAAATCCTGCAGGAATTGATGGTGGCAAATTAATCAGATTAGGAGAGAGGAGATAAGGAGGAAGGGCACATCATGATCAACTTGGGACTCCGTGGCTATCAGTAGTTGGATTGAGACAACTAGAATCTCATAATGGACATCAGAAGTGAAATTGGATTGGCAACCTGGAAATCTTTCTCCTCCAGTG
Organism: Calamus simplicifolius; assembly: GCA_900491605.1. Lineage (NCBI taxonomy): Eukaryota > Viridiplantae > Streptophyta > Magnoliopsida > Arecales > Arecaceae > Calamus > Calamus simplicifolius. The sequence goes on along the minus strand of UESW01001552.1, from coordinate 48,205 downwards.
TTATTTAATCAATCTTGTTCCTCCAGTATTATTCAATCAAACATCTAATGTCTCTCTAGCATTCGTGGAATATTATGGACGGTTAGGCTCTTTCGTCCATTTGGATAGAACGAACTGGCATGATAGGGATAAAGGGCTCAGCTTTTTGGGTTGGGTGCTAATGTAAAATGGGCTAGCTTGCTTTAAGTTTGATGGGTTGGACCTTTAGAAGTCCCTTTTGTTCTAAGAGAAGACACATAGTGATGTAAGTTCTAGCAAGATACAATGACTAATATCCTCACAAAAATACCTTATAGCTTCCTAGTCTTCAAATCTTTTGACTAATTGTAAACATCATCATTAATACTACTTAACTGCATCTTTTAGGTTCAGCTAGTTTACCATAATTCAAAGGGTCACTGAATTATTTCTGGTATGCTTAACTGGTGCATTGGTGTATCCCTCACGAAATAAAAAATATTTGAATATCCATCATCCTATAGTGTAATTGTTATTTTGTACCAACCCAATTCCACGTACTGGAATACCTTAAACCACCTATTGGACCAATTAACCTCTCAATAGTTCAGATTTAGCAGCCTTAAAACTCGAGTCTAAGTTAATTAGAAGGTCCTCAAATTAACTTTTCCCACTAGTTGTGTCCATCTGCTAACTCATTAATCCATTAATAGGCTGGATCTACATGGCCTTAATCTATTAGCAGATCGGATTGATGTGGCCTTAAAAATTCGAGTCTAAGTTAACTAATAGTATATGACTTGAATTATAAGTTTCTCAAATCAACATATTTCATCTGATACGGGAGATGACTTAAGTCTTCGACATTCTATCCACGCAAACTATGATCGAAAACTCAAGCAACCTATCTATTTATGTGTTCCATTCTTTCCACATTAAGGGTCTAAGTTAACTAGTTGTAGATGACTTGAGTTATAAGTCTTACAAATTAATGTTTCCCACTCAATATGGGAGATGACTTGAGATTCTAACCTTCTATCCATGCAAACCATGTTAAAAAACTCAAGCGATCTTTGTGTTGTGTTCCTTTCCTTCCTCATGAAGTATCTAAATTAATTAGTAATACATGACTTGAGTTATAAGTCTCTCAAATCAATGTTTCCCACCCAGCATGGGAGATGACTTATCTTCAACTTTCTATCCATGCAAACTACACAAGCAACCTATCTATGTCTGTGTTCCATACCTTCCACATGAAGGCGATAGCAAAACTTTTTCATAGCATCCGCTTGATTGATGCTAGCTATGATTACAAACCATAGTCCACATCCATCTTCTACAATGTTACATGGCCAACTTTTCCACAAGGGATAAAGTTTGGTTGTGTCATGTCTAAATGACGTTATGATTGATTGTTCCTTACATCGTGTGGGATTGGGTAATATTTCCATCTTAGAGGTCGTTGGTCTTCTTCATTGACTAACTGCTGCCTAAATTTCAAGCAAAACAATAAAAAGTAGAATGCCCAAGAAGTGAATATTGTTCAAACTTTAAGGTTAAGAGGAAATCTTTCACTATGTATAAAGAAAAGGCTAATTTTTTTTACCGGTGGAGGTTTGAGTTGAAATTCCACATAGATAGGATTCTCACACTTCTAATGGTGCTATCAAGGCCCAGGTGGGCTAACTTGTATTGGGCTGGGTTTGAGTCCAAGGGTTGAGATTAAATCAAGTCACGGGTGTACACGGGCTTGGGGATTAGTTTAATCTCATTGGTTTAGTCCATGGGAGTTTTTTTGTTGAGTCTGGGCCTGGCCCACTTCGTGGATGTATTTAAACCCTAGTCTCTAGGGTTTGGATGGAATAGAGAACAGATTCTTTTCTCCCAAAAATTCCCTTCTCATCATAGGGCGGCAGCCCTTTCTTTCTTCCTCCCCATCTTCCTCCTTTTATCAAGAAGTAAACCTAACAGGATTAGGAATCCTTAGTTCTAGTTCTTGTTGAACGGGGAATCCCATTGCTATTCATCAAGGTCTAAACCTAACAGGATTAGGAATCCTTAGTTCTAGTTCTTGTTGAACGGGGAATCCCATTGCTATTCATCAAGGTCTAAACCTAACAGGATTAGGAATCCTTAGTTCTAGTTCTTGTTCAACAGGGAATCCCATTGCTATTCATCAAGTATAAACCCTAACAAGTGGTATCAGAGCCTGGTTCAAGGAGTAATCTGGAGGCCTTCAAGGAGTTGAAATAATTTCAACAAAATCTCGTCAAGGTACTTCTCTATTTTATAAAATTTATTTTTGTGCTACTTTTGAAATTGGCCATGGGGAGTAGCATAAAAATAGAGGTTGAGAAGTTTGATGGGAAGGGAAGTTTCTCCATGTGGAAAGTCCGGGTAGAGGACCTCCTTGTGCAGCAGGGTTTAGATTTGGCTTTGGAGGAAAGGCCAGATGGGATGACAGACAAGCAGTGGATTTCATTGGAAAAGAAGACATGTTCAATGATCAGGGGCTGTCTGGCGGATTCAGTCCTCTATTCAGTGCTGGAGGAGAAGACCTCGGAGGGACTCTGGACGAAGTTGCACACCCTCTATATGGGAAAGAATATGTGCAACAAGTTGATGTTGAAGAAGCGCCTCTACAGCCTTCGGATGTCAGAAGGTGGAGATGTGCTGGGTCACATCCAGATATTCGACCAGATGAGCAATGAACTTCTGAATGTTGGGGTCAAGATGGAGGAAGAAGATAAAGCACTTCTGCTTTTATGTTCAATGCCCACGTCTTATGACTCATTGGTCACAACACTGCTCTATGGGAAGGAGACATTAATTATGAAGATATTGTCTCGGTGCTTCGGACGAATGAGCAGAGGGAGAAGATGACCAAGGAAGCTGTTCCCCAGGAGGGTCTATCAGTTGGGGAAAGGACAGGCAGAGGTAGGGGCAGGGACAGAAGTAAGTCTGGAGGACGATCAAAGTCCAGGAAAGGCAAGAGAGAGCTGAAGTGCTATAAGTGTGGAGAGGTAGGACATTTTAAGAAGAATTGTCCTAAGTGGAAAAATCAGAAGGGAGAAAAAGGAGGATCTGAGTCTGTGAGTACAGTTGCAGATCAGGAGGTGGAGGATGATCTCTTGGTTGTATCAGATGATCACAGGCACAGCACAGAGATGTGGACCTTGGATTCAGCCTGTTCTCATCATTACACTCCCAACCGGTCGTGGTTCAGTACTTACACAGAGGTTGAGGAGGGGAATGTGACTCTTGGAGATAATCACCCTTGCAAGGTGGCAGGTATTGGCACAGTGAGGGTGAGGATGTTTGATGGTATGGTGCGCACTCTTACCAGTGTGAAGCATGTTCCAGAACTCAAGAAGAATCTGGTATCACTGGGGTACTTGGAGCGGACTGGATACAGCTTCAGCAGTCGTGCCAGGAGTGGAGTTCTGAACATCTCCAATGGAGCCATGGTGGTGATGAGAGGGAGGAGGCTGGAAAATAATCTATACAAGATGGAGGGCTCTGTGATGACTGTGAAATCTGAGGTGGCAGCTGTGGAGCAAGATCCCCGGGATGTGTACAGGATGTGGCATTACCGCCTGGGCCACATGGGAGACAAGGGGATGAAAGAACTGAGCAAGAGAGGTCTGCTTCCAGACGTGAGTAGCGGAGATATGGAGATCTGTGAGCCTTGTCAGATGGGAAAGCAGAGGAGAGTACAGTTCTCAGTCAGCACAGCTAGGAGTGCTGAACCCCTGGAGTTAGTACACACAGATGTCTGGGGACCAGCCCCAGTTTCTGCAAGGAATGGGGCCAGATACTTTATGACCCTGATAGATGATTTCTCAAGGAAGCTGTGGATCTACTTTATGAAGGAGAAATCAGAGGTCTTCACCAAGTTCAAAATCTGGAAGGCTGAGGTGGAGAAGGAGCAGGGTAAAAGTGTGAAGTGTCTGAGGTCTGATAATGGCGGGGAATACACCAGCAGGGAGTTCCAGATTTTTTGTGAGGAGTGGGGCATCAGAAGGCACTTCTCGGTGATGGGAACTCCTCAACAGAATGGGGTGGCTGAGAGGATGAACAGAACACTATTGGAAAAGGCAAGATGCTTAAGGCTGCAGGCAGGGCTTCCAAAGATGTTCTGGGTTGACGCAGTAGATGCAGCTAGCTACTTGGTCAATCGGTCACCGCACACCAGGTTAGATGGAGACATTCCAGAGGAGATATGGTCTGGAAGGAAGACAAGCCTAAACCATCTAAGGGTGTTTGGATGCACAGCATATGTGCATGTTGGAGCTGGGGAGCGGAGTAAGTTGGATGCCAGGTCTAAGAAGATGGTGTTCCTAGGCTACCCGCGAGGAGTCAAGGGGTATCGGCTATGGGACCCCTTGGAGAAGAAGGTTGTCATCAGCAGAGATGTAACCTTTGATGAGAGCTCAATCCTCCAGAACAGAAGTGGCATGGATACACAGCAGGGACTACAGGAGGTAGAACATGGTAACACTAGTCAGACAACCTCCTATACAGTTGTGCCATTTGCTAGTGGACCAGGAGGATTTGAGATTCAGGTGGAGAGGACTGACAGAGGGGGGTAGAAGCCAGGGAGTTCAGCAGGATGCAGCTGGACAGGGGACTGATACTGGGATCGCACAGCAAAGGCCCAGGAGGAACGTGCGACCACCAGTTCGATACGGCTTTGAGGATTCGTTGTCATATGCCCTGGTGACAGCGAATGGAGACCCTTTCACCTATGAGGAGGCTATGGAAAGTCAGGATAGAGATAGGTGGATCCATGCTATGGCAGAGGAAATGCAGTCTCTTCACAGTAATAATACGTGGCAGGTGGTCCAGCTGCCACAAGGAAAGAAACCCATTGGTTGTAAATGGGTTTATCAGCGCAAGGAAGGAGCTTCAGAACAAGAGGGTATCAGGTATAAGGCAAGACTAGTGGCCAAAGGATACTCTCAGAAAGAAGGCATCGATTATGGTGAGATATTTTCTCCAGTTGTCAGGCACACTTCCATCAGACTATTATTGAGTATTGTAGCAGCTCAGGACTTGGAGCTGGAGCAGATGGATGTGAAGACAGCATTCCTCCATGGTCATTTGGAGGAGAGCATCTACATGGAGCAGCCACCAGGGTTTAGAGAACCAAGATCAGATGGGAAAGTCTGTTTGCTGAAGAAATCTCTGTATGGGCTGAAGCAGTCGCCGAGGCAGTGGTACAAGAGATTTGACACTTATGTTAGGAGCATTGGACTTTCCAAGTGTGAGTATTATTCTTGTATGTATGTTAAATCTCTGGATGATGGGTCTAGGATGTACTTACTCTTGTATGTAGATGACATGCTGATAGCATGCAAGAGTGAGAAGGCTGTACAGGAACTGAAGATAGCTTTGTC
>UESW01001552.1:0-40122 GCA_900491605.1 Calamus simplicifolius | reverse complement strand
GGAGGGTAGGTTTTTCGGAGCGGAAACGCCGGCAGTCAGGTTAGGTAGACGGGTTCCTCGGGGCCATCGGCGCAATGCCCTGCCAAGTGCTGGACTTGGTACTAAATAGGCAGATGGCTTTTGGTGCCTACGGGAGTCGGCTTTTATCTGTCCGGCGGGACTTTAGGTGCCGACGGGTGTCGGGCTTTTTGTTGCTGAGAGTTGGTGGTACACCGCTCTGCCAGTGGTACACTGGGCTTTATGCATGGCTGGTGCAGGGCTTTGGTGCCGACCGGGGTTGGGCTTTTATCTGTCCGGCGGGAATTTAGGTGCTGACGGGTGTCGGGCTTTTATTGCTGAGAGTTGGTGGTACACCGCTCTGCCAGTGGTACACTGGGCTTTATGCCTGGCTGGTGCAGGGCTTTGGTGCCGACCGAGGTCGGGCTTTTATCTGTCCGGTGGGACTTTAGGTGCCGACGGGTGTCGGGCTTTGTTGCTGAGAGTTGGTGGTACACCGCTCTGCCAGTGGTACACTGGGCTTTATGCCTGGCTGGTGCAGGGCTTTGGTGCCGACCGAGGTTGGGCTTTTATCTGTCCGGCGGGACTTTAGGTGCCGACGGGTGTCGAGCTTTTGTTGCTGAGAGTTGGTGGTACACCGCTCTACCAGTGGTACACTGGGCTTTATGCCTGGATAGTGCAGGGCTTTGGTGCCGACTAGGGTCAGGCTTTTATTGCTGAGAGCCGGTGGTACACCGCTCTTCCAGTGGTACACTGGGCTTTATGCCTGGCTGGTGCAGGGCTTTGGTGCCGACCGGGGTCGGGCTTTTGTTGCTGAGAGCCGGTGGTACACTGCTATGCCAGTGGTACACTGGGCTTTATGCCTGGCTGGTGCAGGGCTTTGGTGCTGACCGGGGTCGGGCTTTTGTTGCTGAGAGCCGGTGGTACACCGCTCTGCCAGTGGTACACTGGGCTTTACCTGGCTGTGCAGGGCTTTGGTGCCGACCAGGGTCGGACTTTTGTTGCTGAGAGTCGGTGGTACACCGCTCTGCCAGTGGTACACTGGGCTTTATGCCTGGCTGGTGCAGGGCTTTGGTGCCGATCGGGGTCGGGCTTTTGTTGCTGAGAGTCGGTGGTACACCGCTCTGCCAGTGGTACACTGGGCTTTATGCCTGACTGGTGCAGGGCTTTTCTGTGAAAAGATTTTAGTAGCTAAAATTGAATCTCGTTAATATTGAATGGGGGGTGGAAACCCTAGTGAATACAGGGGTGATACTTGTCATGAGAGGAGGAATACATTACTGATAATACCGACGAAGGTTATCTGCATTCCATGTTCTTGGGAGTGGCGTCCCATCAAGTTCTTCAATTTTATAAGCTCCGTGGCGGAGTTTTTCGACGATCCGGTAAGGCCCCTCCCAATTTGGGGCTAGCTTGCCTCCCTCAGCTGGCTTCGAGACCTCGGCCCGTTGAAGGACCAGATCTCCTGGCAGGAACGTCCGGGGGCGCACACGAGCGTTGTAGTACTTTGTGGCCCGTTGCCGGTAAGCCACCATTCGAAGCCGCGCCCGGTCTCGCACCTCCTCCACCAAGTCGAGGTTGGCTCGCAGTTGGTCAGGGTTACTTTCCTCGCTGTATGCTTCCACCCGAGGGCTTGGTGCGCCAACCTCTACCGGAATAACAGCCTCATAGCCAAAGACTAAGCTGAACGGCGTTTCGCCGGTGGGGGCTCGCGGCGTTGTGTGGTAGGCCCATAGCACGTTAGGGAGCTCCTCTACCCATCGCTCCTTGTAGCCATCTAGCCGAGATTTCAGCCCCTGGAGAATGATCCGATTAGTCACCTCGGCTGCCCCGTTGGTTTGAGGATGCCCGACGGAAGTGAACCTCTGACGGATACCCAGCTCAGAGCAGAATTCCCTGAAGGGCGCGTTGTCAAATTGTCGGCCGTTATCAGTGACTAATGTGCGCGGCATCCAAACCGACATATGATGGACTTCCAGAAGAAGGATCTCACTTTGCTTTCGGTAATCTTGGCCAAGGCCTCGGCTTCAACCCACTTGGTGAAGTGATCCACTGCTACCAAGAGGAACTTTTGCTGTCCGGAGGCCGGGGAAAATGGCCCCAGAATATCCATACCCCACTGGGCGAAGGGCCAAGGTGCCACCAAGGAGGTCAGGTGAGACGTCGGCTGTCGCTAGATATTGGCGTGACGTTGACAGCTATCGCATTTCTTAACAAGCTCAGCTGCATCTTCGTTCATCGTCAGCCAGAAATACCCTTGGCGCAGGGCCTTGTAGGCTAGGGCTCTGCCCCCCAGGTGACTCCCGTATATACCTTCATGGATCTCTCTGAGGATGTAGTCTGATTCAACCGACCCCACGCACTTGAGAACTGGGTATAAGAAGGATCTCCAATAAAGCTTCTCGTTCATCATCAAGAATCTCGGGGCCCTCCGCCTGAGCAGCTTGGCCTCAGCAGGGTTCTCCGGGAGAGTACCATCAGTCAAATACCGGATGTAGGCGTCCATCCAGGAGGGCTCTTGCTCCACCGGCAATGCTTCATCCACAGCCTCGGTGCTTAGGACCTGTAGGTGCTCCACATATGTCCTCCCCAACGTTCCGTCGGCCGAAGTGGCCAGACGGGACAATGCATCGGCCCTGGCATTCTCCGCTCTAGGGATATAGCTGACGCGGAAGTAAGAGAAATGAGACGCCTGGGACTGCACCTTGTTCAAGTATCGGGACATGGTTGGGTCCCTAGCCTCATACTCCTCAGTGATCTGTCCAGAGACAAGTTGAGAGTCTGTGAAGGCCCTCAAACGCCCAGCACCTAGCCCTTCAGCTAACCTCATCCCCGCTAGCAAGGCTTTGTACTCCGCCTGATTATTAGTTGCTGAATTGGAATCTGAGAGCGTACTCCACTACGTCTCCCTCTGGGCTCGCGAGAATGAGTCCGGCTCCGCTTCCTTGAGAGTTTGCCGCTCCATCCACATGCAGGATCCAGTCCTCCGCCTCCTCAGATGAGGGAGAGTCCGCGCACCCTTCCAGTCGCACCTCCTCCATATCCCTCTCGGTCCAGGAACACTCAACCAGGAAATCCGCCAACACCTGAGACTTCATGGCTGACCTTGGCCGGATAGACATCGAATTCACTCAGCTTAATGGCCCACTTGGCCAGCCGACCGGAGGTGTCGGGGCGAGATAAGATAGCCGAAGGGGCTGGTCCGTAAGCACCACGATGGGATGGGCTTGGAAGTAAGGCCGGAGGCACTGGGTAGAGACCACCAAGGCGAAGATAATCTTCTCGGTTCTCGATACCTGGTCTCGGCGTCATGGAGTACTTTGCTGGTATAATAGATTGGCTTCTGGGCCCCGTCGGCATCCATGCACGAGTACGGAGCTGATAGCCTCGGGGGAAGCGGCCAGATATAAAAAGAGCTCCTCTCCATTTTCAGGCTTGGACAACAGCGAGGAGTGGAGAGAAATTGCTTCAACTCTTCAAAGGAACCCTGGCACTCCTTCGTCCACTCGAAGCCGTTGACCTTGCGCAGTACCTTAAAGAAGGGCAGGCACCTCTCCGCCGACCTTGATATGAAGCGACTCAAGGCCGCCACCCTCCCCGTTAGGTACTGCACTTCCTTCTTATTGGCTTGGGGCCTCATCTCCAGGATAGCCCTAATCTTGTCGGGGTTAGCTTCAATCCCTCGCTGGGTCACCATAAAACCCAAGAACTTGCCTGCTGCTACTCCAAAGGTGTATTTGTGGGGGTTGAGCTTCATCCAATACCGACGCAAGTTGTTGAAAGTCTCCTCAAGGTCAGCTACATGGTTCGCCGCACTGGTGCTCTTGGTCAGCATGTTATCCACATAAACCTCCATGTTGCGCCCTAGCTGGTCCTCAAAGACCTTGTTCATTAATCTTTGATAAGTGGCCCCGGATTTTTCAACCCAAAAGGCATCACCCTGTAACAATAAATCCCCTTCTCTGTGATAAAGGAAGTTTCTTCTTCATCCGCCGGGCTCATCTTGATTTGGTTATATCCCGAGAACGCATCCATGAAACTGAGAGTCTCATGCCCGAAGGTGGCGTCCACCAGCTGGTCGATTTGGGGCAGCGGGAAGCTGTCCTTGGGGCACGCCTTGTTGAGGTTGGTGAAATCCACGCACATCCTCCAGCTTCCGCTGGCCTTACGAACCATTACGACGTTCGCTAGCCAGTTCGGGTAACGCACCTCGTGGATATGGCCCGCCGCCAGCAGCTTCCGCACCTCCTCATCAACGGCCTTCTGTCGGTCAGGGGCAAAACTCCTTTTCTTCTGCATGATGGGCCGGCACTCCGGCCGGATGTTAAGCTGGTGTGTAATTACCTCCTCCGGAATTCCCGGCATGTCGGATGCTGACCATGCGAAGACGTCCAGTTGACCCGCAGGAAGGTAAGGAGTCGGTCACGAGCTTCCTCCAGAAGTAATGCCCCAACCCAGACCATCCGCGCGGGGTCCTCCCCGAGGGGAAAGTAAGCAGCCGCTCGGCCGGCTCCCCCCTTTTTTCCAAGTCTCGTGGGTCAGTGCCTCGGGTGCCGGTGTAGGTGCCGTCTCTTGAGGGCTAGGGGCCAAGTGATAGCAAAGTGCCGGTAGACCCTGCTCTCCTCGCATCTCGCCGACCACTCTGCTGGTTGGGAACCTCACGAGGAGCCGCTTAGTGGATATGACGACATCCAAGAGGTTGAGCCCAGGCCTTCCAAGGATCGCATTGTATGCAAGGGGTACACGGACCACCAAGAACTTCAAGAGAACAGTACTTTGGCAAGGAGCCGTACCAGCCATTACGGGAAGAGTGATTTCTCCTTCAACCTTCACGGAATCTCCTGTGAACCCCATCAAAGGCGTGGCGACAGGTCGAAGCAGATCATGTGACAAGTTCATACGAACAAAGCCATCGTAGTTTAAAACATCTATGGAGCTTCCACTGTCAACTAAGATTCTTTTTACAGGGTGCTTAGCGATCGTCATGGATACGACGACGCTATCATTATCCTGATTTACAACCCCGTCCAAGTCCTTTTCGAAAAAAGGAATTATAGTCTCTGCTCCCCCTCCCCCTTTGTTTCTTCAATGGGCCTCCTGCCCCCCAGGAAATCATCGCCACCGTCTTCTCCGTCGGAGCATTGTCGATTACTGGCGGCGAGGGCGCTGATGGGCCAGGAGCTCTCGAGTTACTCCTCTGAACGAACTTTCCCAGGTGGCCCCGCTGAATAAGGTCTTCAATAGCTTTCTTCAGCTGACGGCAATCGTCGGGTCGTGGCCATGGTCCCGGTGGTAGCGGCAGTAGAGGTTCTTGTTCCGGGGGATCTTCGGGTTGATGGGAGGAGGGCGCTGCAGATAATACTCCCCTTCAATCTCGAGCAGGATCTGAGATATCGGGGCGAGCAACGGGATGTAGGGTCCGTCTCTCGGTGCAGGGGGTCGGGGACGGTTGTCTGGCCGGCGAGGAGGCTCGGGCCTCCGGGGGCGGACTTCTGTGGGCTCCGGCTGGATCAGCTTCCTGGGGACACTTCCGCCAGCTTCGCGCTGGGAAAAGTCGGCCTCGTCCGCCCAGATGTACTTTGGGCCCGGATCAGGAGTTTGGAGTAAGAGCCCGGCGGCTTCTTGTCAAGAGAATACGCGAAGCATGAAGGGCGGAGCCCCCGCTTCAAAGCCAGGGTAGCCACCGAGTCTTCCAGGTTGTAGACCTCCAGAGCTGCCTCTTTGAACCGGGCAACATAATCCCGCAAGGACTCGCCATTCTTCTGCTGAACGGCAAAGAGACTGTCCGCCACCCTCGGGATCTTCCGGCAGGTGTCAAAATGGGCCAAGAAAGCTCTCTCCAACTGGCGGAAGGAGTCGATGCTTCGTGGCGGCAGACGAGAATACCAAGCTCGAGCAGCCTTCTTCAGAGTGGCCGGGAAAGCGACACACATAAGTGAATCAGTGGCCCCCTGGACTTGCATGAGTACCTTATAGCTCTCCAAATGGTCTAGGGGGTCCGTGGTCCCGTCATATGGATTTAGTTGAGGAAGGCAGAACCTGGTAGAGATGGGCTCCTCCATGATGCGGCGAGACAAACGAGGCCGACTGTCGTAGTCTGTCTCCGGCAGGTGGGTGATCCGACGGCTGAGCTCCTCCAGCTTCTGATTACACTCTTCGAGTCGACGCTCGGCTCGACAAGGCATCCGGCCATCAAAAGAGCCCTACCCCAAAGACTCGGAAGAAGAACGAGGGCGGCGATGCCGGTGCGGGCGCTCCGCCTCCTTCCCGTGCCGCCGCTTAGGAGAAATACTAGCGTGGCGAGAGGGAGACCGGGGTCTTTTAGAGGCTTCATGGTGGTGAGGTCTGGCCGGGGATCGGTGGCGACGATCCACAGGAACCAGTGATCTCCGGCGGGAGGAATGCTGGCTGTGTTGCACCAACCCCGGGACAGACGGGTTCGGCTCCGGCTACTGCAAGGCCGCCTGCTGGTGCTGCAGGCCCTGAACCATCGCCGCCAAAGACTGGACCTGCGTGGCCAGGGCAGTGAGTCGATCTTCCTGGAGTTGCTGTGGAGCAGGCGCGGGAGCGTCATTCTGCGGAGCAGAAGGCCCTGCTCCCCGGAGATGCAGAGGCTCCGAGATACTAGATGCGAGAGCTGGGGGGGCCTCCGCGGGTGGACCGGCCCCACAGCGCTGCCCCCCAGCGCGACCGGCTGAAACTCCCTTCGTCCGAGTCATCACCATGACTCCGAGATCTTGGAGAAAGGAGCAAAAGGTAAGTCGCTGGCTCGATGTCTTTCTTACACTCCCCTTCCTGGCGCGCCAATCTGATGACACCAAGTCACCTTCCTCAAACGTCGGGGAAAACAGACGTCCTTCTCCTCGAAGCCCTGCAAGAAAAGTCCCCGGAGACCGGCGATACCGGTAGGGACCCTCCGACGATCAAGTCAGTCACTTGGGCTCAGATAAAGAACCGCTCAGCGAAAAAGAACTGAGGCGGTTAGGGTTTTGCTGGGAGGAAGAAAGCTCAGAAAAACCAGAGTTCAAATCCCTACTTACAGCGCGAGCACGTGCTTTTATACCTGTCCGAATGTCCTAGCTTACTGTTTCGGAAGATCACCGTCGTATCATCGCTGCACATGCCGGAGGCATCCCATATCGCTTGCCGACGTGATGTCATACGTGTCCAACAGCCGCGAAGGCACTCAGTGCGCGCCGTTGGATGATATGACCGAGCACAGTCGCAAGTGGTGGCGAATCGTACGCCGTAGTGAGGCATGGCCATGCACAGGGACATGCAATGCACCATACGCCGTTATGAGGTATGGCCCTCCGTAACGGGGTGCAATCACGGGCGTACTGAGAGTCACGTGGGTGCGCCGTGCGGCCTGAAGTAGTCATTTCTTTTGATGATTGAACTACGTGCCAATAGCTGATGACCCACCTGAGACCGGAAGGGGTCCCGGGGTCAAGAGACGACGACCCCATCCCGAGACCGGAAGGGGTCCCAGGGATGGGGAAATGCCGGTGCACCCCGAGACCAGTGGGGGTCTCGGGGTCAAGAGACGATGACCCCACCCGAGACCGGAGGGGTCCCGGGGGTGGTTAAGATATGATGACCCCACCCCGAGACCGGAAGGGGTCCCGGGGGTGGGGAAATGCCGGTGCACCCCGAGACCGGTGGGGGTCCCGGGGTCAAGAGATGATGACCCCACCCCGGACCGGAGGGGTCCCGGGGGTGGGGAAATGCCGGTGCACCCCGAGACCGATGGGGGTCTCGGGGTCAAGAGACGATGACCCCACCCCGAGACCGGAGGGGTCCCGGGGGTGGTCAAGATATGATGACCCCACCCCGAGACCGGAAGGGGTCCCGGGGGTGGGGAAATATCGGTGCACCCTGAGACCGATGGGGTCCCGGGGTCAAGAGATGGTGACCCCACCCCGAGATCGGAGGGGTCCCGGGGGTGGGGAAATGCCAGTGCACCCCGAGACCGGTGGGGGTCCTGGGGTCAAGAGATGGTGACCCCACCCCGAGACCGGAGGGGTCCCGGGGGTGGGGAAATGCCAGTGCACCCCAAGACTAGTGGGGGTCTCGGGGTCAAGAGATGATGACCCCACCCCGAGACTGGAAGGGGTCCCAGGGGTGGCGAAATGCCAGTGCACCCCGAGACCGGTGGGGGTCTCGGGGTCAAGAGATGATGACCCCACCCCGAGATCGGAAGGGGTCCCGAGGGTGGGGAAATGCCAGTGCACCTCGAGACCGGTGGGGGTCTCGGGGTCAAGAGATGATGACCCCACCCCGAGACCGGAAGGGGTCCCGGGGGTGGGGAAATGCCGGTGCACCCCAAGACCGGTGGGGGTCCCGGGGTCAAGAGATGATGACCCCATCCCGAGACCGGAGGGGTCCCGGGGGTGGGGAAATGCCTGTGCACCCCGAGATCGGTGGGGGTCTCGGGGTCAAGAGATGATGACCCCACCCCGAAATCAGAAGGGGTCCCGGGGGTGGGGGTGCACCCCGAGACCGGTGGGAGTCTCGGGGTCAAGAGATGATGACCCACCCCGAGACCGGAAGGGGTCCCGGGGGTGGGGAAATGCCGGTGCACCCCGAGACCGGTGGGGGTTCCGGGGTCAAGAGATGATGACCCCACCTCGAGACCGGAGGGGTCCCGGAGGTGGGGAAATGCCGATGCACCCCGAGACCTGTGGGGGTCCCGGAATCAAGAGATGATGACCCCACCCCAAGATCGGAGGGATCCCAGGGGTGGGGAAATGCTGGTGCACCCCGAGACCGGTGGGGATCCCGGGGTCAAGAGATGATGACCCCACCTTGAGACCTGAAGGGGTCCTGAGGATGGGGAAATGCCAGTGCACTCCGAGACTGATGGAAGTTTCGAGGTTGGTAGCCGCCGTTGCTTTTAATCCTGACAATGCGAGATCAGTCATATCAATACCTATATTTTATTTTATTTTATATATGTATAGCAATTCTTTTCTTCACCGCTTTCTTTTCAAGATTTGAGGCTTCCAGAGAAAAATCCTAACGGCGGTTGGTTAAGCCTTTTATCTCCTCGCACCGCGTGACTCAAAACAAAAATAATAAACGAAAGACTAAGAAGAGAGGAACAATAAAGAAGAAGCACCTGGTCTCTCATGTTCCATCTTTTATTTATTTATTTTTTTTTGGCAGTCAAAAAACTCCTTTCTCCTTTGTGTTGTTGGAAGATGCTTTGGAAGAGATGTCCTGGTAAAATCTTTTGTTGCTTTGGAAGAGAAAAAGTGCAAGACGAAGAAATCTGATAGACCGACTTCGATCATGAGAAAGCAAGATGGCTAGGTGATAATGAGGCGGTGTACGACTTTCGCTTCTGGTTTCAGACGGAATCCTGACTTACTGCCGCTTCAAGAGATTGCTTGAGGAGGATTGATGGTGAAGACAGCATTGGTGAGGAAGAGGCCGAAGAAGGCCGTGAATCCTTTGTTTGTATTTTTTTGTGGGTTTACTTTGGATCTGATGGAATCAAGAAATCTGGTTCTGATACCAATTTTTGTAGTTGAGATTGTTTCCAATATTGTTAAATATATCTTGAATTTTATATATCGGGTTCGGTTTTTTTGACCCGACCCGATATTCTTGTTGGGCCCGGATCAAACCGGTCCGCTAGGATTTATTTTATGGAAGTATTTTTTTGGGGCGTATATATAGATATATGTGTGAAAACTTCTGTAAGGGTTTTGGAGACCTCCTCCTTTTGATAATGGAACTTTGTTTGCCCTTGCCCGTGGATGTAGATCACCATGATCTAACCACGTAAATTCTTGGTGTTCCTTTGTTTGTTTATTGTTTGATTTGTTTATTGATCTGATTTCCGCAACAAACTGGTATCAGAGCTTTTGGTTCGGAAATAATTTTTTGTTGAAAAAAAAAAAGAGGGGATAAACCTAACCCTAATCTTTTTTTTTCTTGTATCGTCTCCGCCTCTTCTTCATCTGAGCGGTGCGGCGACTTGGAGGGCGACGGCTGTGGAGGAAGGCGAGCGCAACAAACTGGGAGAGGAATAGTTTGGGGAGTCTTCTCTTTGCCACTCCTTTGCTCTCTTTTCTGTTTTGGGGGAATCTCTCCACCATCTGAGAATGAGGCGATTCCCTCTGAATCTGTGCTGGAATTCGTAGGATCTGAGGAGATTCTACCTTGGCGGGGATTCCCTGCCGAATCTGAAGTCTCTGCTGCGATTTGGGCTTGGTGATTGGAGTTGGAAGAAGGCGAGCGCAACCCCACTGTTCTTCCTAACTATTTTTTGCGCGCCGCATCTAGTTGGAACCGGTCGTGGTCGAGAAGCCCAAAAGCCAACCCGGTTCATCTCCATCCTGGCCTCCTGCCGCCTCCACCGACCCTCCCGCGAACAAAGACGCGAAGCTTTTGGCCGAGGGCGCAGTGACCGGGGGCGCCACAGATGAAGTAGTTGTCACCCGGCAAGGAGAGGGGGAGAGAATCGTTGCCGGAGTGGAAGCTATGAACTGGGTTCCCCGTGTTGCACGCATCGAAGTCCTCTGGCAGCACCACCAGTACGCTGTGCAAGGTCGCGTTGTACGCAAACCTGAGGACATCTCCGACTACAAAGTTCTTATTGGAAGCCCAGGCAGTGTAGTTGACGCCAACGGGGATTCGTTTCGTGTAGCCGCACCAATTGGCGGTCTCGGCCCCGTGGAGGAAACCAGGAGGGAGATCTAGGTTTCGATTGGGATTTTGGAAGGATCCGAGGGCTTTGCAGGCGGTCGAGGGCACCGGGATCGCTGTTCCTGTGATATTTGGAACTGAGTTAGGGCATTTTTCTTTGGGATTTCTCTGGGTTTGATCGGCGACTGCTGCCGGGCCGGACATCTTCTCTCCTTTAATACAGGGGCTTTTACACCGGATTTCAGCCTCCTTTTGTTCCGTCCGTGAAGCTATTCCCAGGATCTCTTCTTCTTCTTCAATCCAAACAGAAAGATCGTTTCGTTCTTAGGAATTCTTGGGATGTCATCTTTAAAGTTTCAGATTGCACCATTTGATGGACAGAACAACTTCGGATTATGGAGAATAAAGATGAAGGCTTTATTGAAGCGAGAGGGTTCTGTTAGGGCACTGGATAATATTATACAGATGACATGACCACGGCTGAGATTGAAGAGATGGATGAGAAGGCGCATAGTGCGATCCAGTTGTCTCTAGAAGACAATGTTTTGCGAGAAGTCGCAGATGAGGAAACAGCGGCCGGTCTTTGGAAGAAACTGGAAAGTCTCTACATGAAGAATCTTTAACATCGAGACTTTATTTGAAGCAGCGTCTTTATACCCTAAAGATGCGAGAAGGTACGCCTATTAAGGAACACTTGAATGAGTTTAATAAGATTGTTATGGATATGAAAAATCTAGATATTAAACTCGAGGAAGAAGATCAAGCTTTGATCGTGTTATGCTCATTGCCTGCCTCATACGAAAATTTTGTGAACTCGATGCTTTATGGACGTGAATCCATAACTCTAGAGGATGTTAAAGCATCCTTGAATTCTGCAGAATTGAGAACAAAATTGAATGGAAATACTAGTGGAGACAGGGCAGATGGTTTATTCGTGAGAGGTAGGGCCAAGAAGAAGGATAAAGCTTTTAGAAAGAAATCTGTTGGTCGTTCAAAATCTAGGCCACCTGGAGATACGACGAACGTTGAGTGCTACTATTGTCACAAGAAAGGACATTACAAGTCAGATTGTCCTGTGCTCAAGAGAAAGGATAAGCAACGTAGTCAACGTCAAGATGCGGCGAATGTTGCTGAGAAAGATGAGTCTAGTGTGTCAGACAGAGTTCTTACGACATGCTCTGTTGTTAGTTTTTCAAACGATGTTTGGATAATGGATACAGGAGCATCATATCACATGTGCCCAAATAGGGAATGGTTCACCACATACGAACCATTGAATGGTGAATCAGTTTTTATGGGAAATGATGCAGTATGCAAAATTGTGGGAATTGGTACTGTTCAGATTAAGTGCCATGACAAAGTTGTGAGAACCTTGACTGAAGTTAGGCACATACCAGACTTAAAGAGAAACCTTATTTCTTTGAGCTGTTTGGATTCCATTGGGTGTATGTACTCAGGTGGAGGTGGAGTTCTAAAAGTCACCAAAGGCAATCTAGTTGTGATGAGAGGAAACAAGGTGAATCACTTGTATCATCTACAGGGTAGCACAGTTATGGGTTCTTCGATTGGCACAGCAAATTCTGTTTCTGCTGATGATAGAACAAAATTGTGGCATATGCGTTTGGGCCATATGAGTGAGCGTGGCATGACAGTTTTGAGTAAACGTGGTTTACTATGTGGTGAGCGGACAACCTCACTAGATTTCTGTGAGCACTGTGTTCTTGGCAAGCAGTGCAAGGTCAGTTTTAGTACAGGCACACATTCAACGAAGGGTACACTCGACTACATACATTCTGATTTATGGGGACCGGCACAGGTTCCATCTAAGGGTGGTGCTCTTTACTTTGTGACATTTATTGACGATTATTCCAGAAAAGTTTGGGTTTATTTTCTGAAAAGAAAAAGTGAAGTGTTTGAAACCTTCAAGAAGTGGAAAGCCCTTGTTGAGAATCAGACAGGGAAGAAGATCAAACGTCTGAGGACCGATAACGGTCTTGAGTTCTGTGGTGGTGATTTTAATGAATTCTGTGCAGATGCAGGTATCGTTCGACACCGTACAGTCAGGTACACTCCACAGCAAAATGGAGTGGCAGAAAGGATGAACAGAACTTATTGGAGAGGGCAAGATGCATGCTCTCTAATGCTGGCATGGAAAAGGCTTTTTGGGCTGAAGCAGTTAACACGTCTTGCTATCTGGTTAATCGTTCTCCTTCAACAGCAATTGAATGCAAGACTCCTTTTGAGATGTGGTCAGGTAAGCCTTGTGATTATTCAAATCTAAAGGTTTTTGGATGCCCTGCTTACTATCATGTTAAGGATGGTAAACTTGAACCTAGAGCAAAGAAGTGTATCTTTGTTGGTTATGCTGATGGCGTGAAGGGTTATCGTCTGTGGTGCATAGAACCTAATTCACCTAAATTCATTATTAGTAGGGATGTTACTTTTAATGAAAAGTTTATGCTAGATCAAAGGAATGTTGTTGATGAGTCTGCAGGAAACCATGAGAGTGATACAAATGAGGTGGAGGTTCAGGTCGAGCTTCGAAAAAAGGCTCTCAAAATGATTTGAGCGAGCAAATTGTTACTATTGATTCTAGTTCAGATGAGGAAGCTCTAGATGAGGTGGAGCAGCCATACTCTATTGCTACTGGCAGAGAAAGGAGGGAGATTCGACCCCCTCAAAAATATGGGTTTTCTGATCTGGTGGCTTATGCCCTTACGACAGCAGAAGATATGGGTATTCAGGAACCATCTACTTATACTGAAGCTGTTACTTGTTCGGAATCAGAAAAGTGGACTGTTGCTATGGCTGAAGAACTGGAATCACTTCACAAGAACCAGACTTGGGACTTGGTGCCATTGCCTAAAGAAAAAAGAGCCATTGGGTGTAAATGGGTCTTTAAGAAAAAGGAAGGTATTCCAGGCGTTGAAATTAGTAGATGCAAGGCAAGACTTGTAGCTAAAGGTTACAATCAGAGGGAGGGAATTGATTATGATGAAGTGTTCTCTCCTGTTGTGAAACACACTTCTATTCGTGTGTTGCTGGCTATAGTTGCTCAATTTGACTTAGAGCTTGAGCAACTCGATGTGAAGACAGCCTTTTTGCATGGTGAGCTTGAGGAGACTATTTATATGGCCCAGCCTGAGGGCTATTATGTAGAAGGCAAGGAAGATCATGTATGTCGATTGAAGAAATCATTGTATGGTTTGAAGCAGTCTCCAAGACAGTGGTATAAAAGATTCGACAGTTTTATGATACGGAGCGGTTATCATAGGAGCAGCTATGATAGTTGTGTACTTCAGGAAGGTGTCAGATAAATCCTTTGTCTATCTCCTTTTATACGTGGATGACATGCTCATTGCTGCAAAGAACATGACAGATGTGTTGATCTTGAAGAAATGTCTCAGTAAGGAGTTTGAAATGAAAGATCTGGGTCCTGCCAAGAAGATCTTAGGAATGGAGATTCAGAGAGACAGAAAAGCAGGTAAGTTATATCTCTCACAGAGGAGATATATTGAGAAGGTACTTGAGAAGTTTGGGATGCAAAACTCTAAGCCTGTCAGTACACCTTTAGCATCACATTTTAGACTCTCAGCTATACATTCACCTCAGTCAGAGGTCGAGGAGGCTGCAATGTCTCCTGTCCCATACTCCAGTGCAGTTGGTAGCTTGATGTACGCTATGGTATGCACTCGTCCCGACATTGCGCAGGCAGTTAGTGTGGTGAGCAGATATATGGCACATCCTGGAAAGGTCCATTGGCAGGCAGTGAAATGGATACTTAGGTATCTTAGAGGCTCCACAAAATTGGGCCTAATGTTTGATAGAAATAGTTCTAACTGTACTTCTGTTGTGGGATTTGTGGATTCTGATTATGCTGGGGATATTGATAAGAGAAGATCTTTGACTGGCTATCTTTTCACATTATCTGGCTCGGCTATAAGTTGGAGATCAACTTTACAGTCAACAGTTGCTTTGTCTACAACAGAGGCAGAGTATATGGCAGCAGCAGAAGCAGTAAAAGAAGCTATTTGGTTACGAAATCTTGTTCAAGAACTTGGGCTCAAGCAGGAAGACAATTCAGTTGTCTTTTGTGACAATCAGAGTGCTATTTGCTTGATTAAAAATCAAGCATATCATGAGAGGACTAAGCACATTGATATCAAGTATCATTTTATTCGAGAGGCATTTACTGAGAGAAATATTACAGTAAAGAAAGTTGATACTGCTGACAATCCTGCTGATATGCTGACCAAGATAGTTCCCGCCAACAAGTTTAAGCATTGCTTGGACTTGATTGGCATGCTTGTTTGAGGTTTGCTCCTTCTGGGGCTTGGTGGCGAGGTGAATGAAAGTTCTATTTTTGTTTTCCTGAAGTGGATATGTTTTTCGTTGCATCCCTTGTTTCCTACACCGAGTTAGCTCACGTAGGCTTAGGGATGCTGGGAGAATATGTTCGACTTCTAGTTTGTTAAATTCAAGCCAAGGTGGAGATTTGTTAAATATGTCTTGAATTTTATATATGGGCCCGGTTTTTTGACCCGACCCGATATTCTTGTTGGGCCCGGACCAAACCGGTCCGCTAGGGTTTATTTTATGGAAGTATTTTTTGGGGCGTATATATATAGATATACGTGTGAAAACTTCTGTAAGGGTTTTGGAGACCTCCTCCTTTTGATAATGGAACTTTGTTTGCCTTGCCCGTGGATGTAGATCACCATGATCGAACCACGTAAATTCTTGGTGTTCCTTTGTTTGTTTATTGTTTGATTTGTTTATTGATCTGATTTCCGCAACAAATAGAGATTGTTTTTGAAAGAGAATTAAGTAGAGGAAAGGTTTTCTCTCGAGAAGAAAAAATAGATCTATATTTTCATTAAGCACATCACCATATAAATATTGTTTCTTGGTTCTATGGATAAATATAATGCCTCTTATGATCTTATCAATCTGAGGCTACCACATCAAAGCATAATAAAATAGATCCATTATGTAAAAGCTTAATAAAAATTAAAAATAAAATAAAATAAAATATTAAAAACTAACAACTATTATATTTTAACAATCAGGAGGAGCCTAAAAGAACACTGCAAGCATGGATGTGGAGTGAGCTAGCAGAGAGAACGAGCAAGAGCAGAGAGAGTGCGAGCATCGATACGAAGAAAAATATCGAGAAGAGAAGAGAGGAGGAGGTTGAGAACAGGGCAGCGAGTCCTAAGGAGAAGTTCCAGCACTGCCAGAGCTAATGATATAAGCAGCGTCAGCAATAGCAATGCGAGTAAAGGTGGGCATTGGGCCGTGCCACTCATGGGCCGGCACAGCCCGGTACGAACCGAGCCATGCCTGGCACGGCACGGCACTGCTACAGTATCGGGCCGTGCCGGCATGGCTCGTTAAACCGTGCTGTGCCGGACTCAAAAAAAGGATTTTTGAGCCCGGCATAGCACGGCCCATGATGGGCCTGGGCTAGCCCATCGTGCCGGCATAGCACGGCCCGTTGTGCCGGCCCGTCGAGCCCATCATGGCCTAAATTTTTTTAAAAAAATTAAATAAATTAAAAAATTATTAAAAATAAAGAAATTTATTAATATGAAGCCATCTTAATGGTGGAGGGTTTTGCATAAACCCCTATTAGTTTATATAGCCGTTTTTAAGGGATATATAGCCATTAATAAGTAGAGTTATTACATTTTTTAGTAGTTGAAGCTTTTTTCTTGATTAGTACATGATCTTAGCACAAGAACTTTCACTACAAAAAAATACTAAAATAGCGACGCAAATTTAGCGATGCATCGTTGTTGCGACCAAATTGCGACGCATTAGTGACTCAATAAACAAAAAAATAAAAAATTATAATTTTTTAATTTAGCGACGCAAGTAATACGTTGCAATATTTTTAAATTTAGTTTTTATAAAATAGAATTATGAAATATAAAATATTGCGACACAACTCAATGCGTCGCAATGTTTTAAAAAAAATTAATTATGTTAAATAACGATGCAATAGCGATGCAATAAACTAGAAAATTAGAAAAATTATTTTTAATTTAGCGATGCACTAATTACATTGCAATTATATTAAATAAAATTAATATTTATAAAATATAATTATGAAATAGAAATATTGCAACATAACTCAGTGCGTCATAATATTTTAAAAAAATTTAATTATGTTAAATAGTGATGCAATAGCGACGCAATAAAATAGTAAATTAATAAAAATAATTTTTTATTTAGCGACGCAAGTATTGCATCGCAATGTTTTAAAAAAAATTAAATTTTATAAAAATATTAAATATAATTATGAAATAAAAATTGCGATGCAACACAGTGTATCAATATTTTAAAAAAAATTAATTATGTTAAATAATGATGCAATAGTGATGTAATAAAATAGTAAATTAATAAAAATAATTTTTAATTTAGCGATGCAAGTATTGCACCGCAATGTTTTTTAAAAAAATTAAATTTTATAAAAATATTAAAAAGAATTATGAAATAAAAATATTGTGACGCAACTCAGTGCATCGCAATGCTTTTTAAAAAATTAATTATGTTAAATAGTGACGAAATAGCGATGCAATAAAATAGTAAATAAATAAAAATAATTTTTAATGTAGCGATGCCAATATTGCGTCGCAATATTTTTTAAAAAATTAAATTTTATAAAAATATAATTAAAAGATAAAAAATAAAAAATAAAACATTGCGATGCAATGAAATGCATCGTAATTGTTTTAAAAAAATTAATTTCGGTATATGCGTCGAATCGGTCATCGCCGATCGGGATCGATCATGGCTTCGATCGATCGCAACCGTCGGATCGTCGCCGATCGAATGGATCGCGACGGTCCAGGATCGTTCATCGCCGACTGGGATTGATCAGGGCTTAGATCGATCGCAACCGTCGGATCGTCGGTGATCAGACCGATCGCCACAGTTCGAGATCGGTCGTGGCCGATCGGGATCAGGACTTGGATCGATCACAACCATTGGATCGTCGGCGATCGGACCGATCGCCGCGGTCCGAGATCGATCGTGACCGATCGGGATCAGGGCTTGGATCGATCGCGACCATCGGATCATCGGCGATCGGACCGATCGCCACGGTCCGAGATCGGTCGTGGCCGATCAGGATCATAGCTTGGATCAATCGCAACTGTCGGATCATCGACGATCGGACCGATCGCCGCAGTCCGAGAACGATCGTGGCCGATCGGGATCAGGGCTTGGATCGATCGTAATTATTTTCAAAAAATATAATTTTTATCAGTTATAATTATTAAAAAAATATTGCGACGCTTTAGCGACGCAATTTTCTAAAAAATAAAAATAAATTTTTCAGAGAAAACAAGTTTTAATATTGCGAAGCATATATTGCGTCGTAATGTTTTTAGAAAAATGATTGTAATAAAAAAATTTAAAAAAAATATTGCGACGCAATATATGTGTCGCAATTATTTTCAGAAAATATAATTTTAGTTATAATTATTAAAAATATTGCAACGCATTAGCGATGCAATTTCCTAGAAAATAAAATAATTTTTTAGAGAAAACCAGTTTTAATATTGCGACAGATATATGCATCGCAATGTTTTTTAGAAAAATAAATGTAATAAAAAATTTAAAAAAACATTGCAACGCAATATATGCATCGCAATTATTTTTTAAAAATATAATTTTTATCAGTTATAATTATTAAAAAAATATTACGACGCATTAGCGACATAATTCCTAGAAAATAAAATAATTTTCTCAGAGAAAACCAGTTTTAATATTGCGACGCATATATTGCGTCGCAATGTTTTCTTAGAAAAATAAATATAATAAAAAAATTAAAAAAAAATTGCGACGCAATATATGCGTCGCAATTATTTTTAGAAAATATAATTTTCTTCAAATATAATTATCAAATAAAATATTACGACGCATTAGCGATGCATTTTCCCAAAAAATAAAAATAATTTTTCCGCTGGACATTGGCGCCAAATTAGCGACGCATTAGCGACACAGTTTGTTGTGTCGCTATGTTTTGCATAAAATAATAAAAAAGGCAAATTAGCGATGGATTAGGGATGCGTTCTTGCGTCTCTAATCCATAATAAATTTTTTAAAAAAATAGCGAGTGATTAGCGATGCAAATTTGCATCACTAATCACTACTATTTAACCTCTGTCGCGCCCCCCCTCCCGCGGTTCTCTTCTTCTTCCTCTTCTTACCCTAACCATCGTCATCCGCTCCTTCGGCTCCCCCCGTCCTCTCCCTCGGCGGCAGCTCCCCCCACTCCGGCAGCATCCCCTCTCGACTGAGGTAAGCCCCCCCTCCTCCTCATTTTTTTTAAAAAAACTAGGTTCCGGCCATGGCCACGGCCGTGGCCATCTTCTCGGCCGCTGCCGTGGTCAGCCGTGGCCTGGCCACGGTGGCCAGGCCACCAAAAAAAAATTTAATAGGGGGGGGTTTCCCTAACCCCCTTGGTCTTCTATGGCCACGGCCACGGCCGTGGCCGTCTTCTCCTGCCACGGCCACTACCGTGGCTATTTTTTCTGCCACGGCCACCGTCGTGGCCGGCCGTGGCCTGGCCATGGTGGCCAAGCCACCAAAAAAAATTAAGAGGGGGGGTTTTCCCCACCACCCCTTCGTCTTCTCCGGCCACGGCCGCGGCGTGGCGGGCCGTGGCCTGGCCATCAAAAAAAATTTAACAAGGGGGTTTTTCCCACCCCCCTTGGTCTTCTCCGGCCACGGCCGCTATCGTGGCCGGGCGTGGCCTGGCACGGTGGCCAGGTCACCAAAAAAAAATTTAACAGGGGGTTTTCCCCACCACACCCCCCTTCTTCTTCTCCGGCCACAGCCACGGCCTTGGCCTGGCCATGGTGGCCAAGGCACCAAAAAAAAAATTTAACAGGAGGGGTTTTCCCGACCCTGTTAATTTATGTCACACAATACTGATACTAAGTGATACTTGCTCCGATAGAACTAATTCAAATGGTCACACAATAGTATTACTATATATATATATATATATATATATATATATATGGAGAATGATCACTCTAATAAATTAATTAATTTATGTCATTAGTCGTAGCTCTTTCGATAAACTGATTTTGCTCATCAATCATGACTCTTTAAATCAACTGATTTAACTCATAAATCGTAGCTATTTAGGTCAATTAATTTAGCTTATCAGTTTTAACTTTTCAAGTAAGCTAATTTTAGACCATCAACCTTAGCTCTTTATATCATCAATCAAAACTCTTTAGATAGGTCGAGCTGAATTAGCTTAGTTATTTAGGTCAACTAATTAGCTCATTAACCATAATTCTTTAGATTAGCTAATTTCAAAATAGTAGTAGTAGCTTTTCATTTCGTTATAGCTGTTTATGCAATAATATTTGTGCATTTGTAGTTATTTACAATTGTTATGTCTTGATTATTTACATTCTGCTTCAAATTGAATGATGCATTAAATTATGTAATGCTAGAATGAAAGTCTTGTTGTAGTTTTATTTAATTTCCAGCAACAAATTAGTAGTTTCTTTATATTTTAGTCTTCACAAACATTTATATTCGACATAATAATCTTAAGAAGTCAGTGACTATATATATAGATATACTATTCCTATATATATATATATATATATATATGTATAATTGACAAGAATTTATGAATAACAAGCATAAGTTCGATTATCTTCGGATTTCCATATTATTAATCATAGCACTATAACTTTAGACCCGTTTGAGAATTTGTAAGACTTAGTCTTGCAAATTCTCAAATTATCCTGATGGACAATTTGAGAATATTTTTTGTGATATGTTAGTCTGCTATTAATCATCGTTGGTTGAGATTGCGGTTTGTATTTGCTCATACGTTCTCCTAGTGTGGCATATATGCCACACATTTAGGAGAACATATGAGAAATGCTGCTGAAATTTCAACGTAACCGATCGATGATAATTAATAGCAGAATAACGTATCACAAAAAATATTCTTGAATGGGATAGGGCCTTACCTTTTAGACATGGAGTGAAGGTGGAATTAATTTAGGACACTTGAATGCTTGTGAAGTCTCATGATTGAACGGACCGCCTTGCGGCCTGACCCGAACTCAAGCCCTAGCATTAGCCTGGCATGAACCTGTGCCTCGTCCTTGCTAGCACGCCAAGGATCGTAGCCGTGGCCTGGCCTTGCAGGGTAGGGACCTTAGTTGTGTAAAAAATATTGGTTTAGTTATAAATGATTTAAATGTTGTTATTAACCTTAGTTGTGTAAAAGAAATAATTTAGTTATATATTTAGTAATGCTAATATAGTTTTATAATGTGGTTTCCTTTAATGGTTTACCAGAAATTGTATAAGTCGGTCAAAAATGAGCGGGGCTCGCTCGTGGATGTATGCAAGGATAAAAGATGGCTTGCTTAATCAGATTTTCTGAATGGATTGGAAGAATTTATCGCATTTGCATGTAGCCAACCTGAATGGATGGATGGGCCTAGGATTAGGTGCCCATGCAACTATCACAGGTGTCAGAATAAAGCCTACAGAGATGTTGAAACTGTTAAGGTGCATCTGTGTAAAAAGGGGTTTGTTCCTGATTACGATGTTTGGTACTGTCATGGTGAACCAGAGGAAATTCCAGCAGTTGTTACAAGCCAACAAGTGTCAATTTCCGTTGATGAACCATTTGTGAATTTAAACACATATGAAGAAATGGTGATGAATGCATCGGGTAATGAATTCAATCAGAATACATTTATGGAAGAACCAAATCCAGATGCACAGCAATTTTATGATATGTTGCGTGCTGCAAATCAAGAATTGTATCCTGGTTGTGAGGGTCATTCCCAGTTGTCTACGGCTGCTCGGTTGTTGAATATTAAGGCAGAACATCGATTATCAGAAAAGGCATTAATTCTGTAGCTGGGTTAATCAAGGAAATTTTGCCAAATGATAATGTTGTAGCAGACAGTTTTTACTCAACGAGAAGTTGTTGCGTGGGCTTGGGCTCCCGGTTAATAAGATCGATTGTTGCTTGAACAATTGTATGATATATTGGGGTGAAGACTCGGAGCTGAGATGGTGTAAGATTTGTGGGCAATCGAGGTACAAAAATGGCGAAGGGGGAGCTAGTACAAGTAGGAGGAAAAGTGTTCCTTACAAGAGGATGCATTACTTTCCTCTTACTCCACGCCTGCAGAGATTATACAGATCTGAGGCTACAGCTGCTGATATGAGATGGCATGCCAAACATGAATCTAAAGAGGATGAAATGGCATCCATCAGATTCAAAAGCTTGGAAGCATTTCAATGAAAATCATCCTGATTTCGNAAGAGATGATGACCCCACCCTGAGACCGGAAGGGGTCCCGGGGGTGGAGAAATGCCGGTGCACCCCGAGACCGATGGGGGTCTCGGGGTCAAGAGATGATGACCCCACCCGAGACCGGAAGGGGTCCCGGGGGTGGGAAATGCCGTGCACCCCGAGACCGGTGGGGGTCTCGGGGTCAAGAAATGATGACCCCACCCCGAGACCGGAAAGGATCCCGGGGGTGGGAAATGCCGAGCACCCCGAGACGGTGGGGGTCTCGGGGTCAAGAGATGATGACCCCACCCGAGACCGGAAGGGGTCCCGGAGGTGGGAAATGCCGGTGCACCCCGAGACCGGTGGGGGTCTCGGGGCCAAGAGATGATGACCCCATCCTGAGACCGGAAGGGTCCTGGGGTGGGGAAATACCAGTGCACCCCGAGACCGTGGGGGGTCTCGGGGTCAAGAAATGATGACCCCACCCGAGACCGGAAAGGATCCCGGGGTGGGGAAATGCTGGAGCACCCCGAGACCGGTGGGGTCTCGAGGTCAAGAGATGATGACCCCACCCCGAGATCGGAAGGGGTCTCGGGGTGGAAATGCCGGTGCACCCCGAGACCGGTGGGGGTCTCGGGCCAAGAGATGATGACACCACCCCGAGACCGGAAGGATCCCGGGGGAAAATGCCGGAGCACCCCGAGACCGTGGGGGTCTCGGGGTCAAGAGATGATGACCCCACCCCGAGATCGGAAGGGGTCCCGGGGTGGAGAAATCCGGTGCACCCGAGACCAGTGGGGGGTCTCGGGGCCAAGAGATGATGACCCCACCCCGAGACCGGAAGGATCCCGGGGGTGGGGAAATGCGGAGCACCCCGAGACCGGTGGGGGTCTCGGGGTCAAGAGATGATGACCCCACCCCGAGACCGGAAGGGGTCCCGGGGGTGGGAAAATGCCGGTGCACCCCGAGACCGTGGGGGTCTCGGGGCCAAGAGATGATGACCCACCCCGAGACCGGAAAGGGTCCCGGGGTGGGGAAATACCAGTGCACCCCGAGACCGATGGGGGCCTCGGGGTCATTAGCCGTTACCTTTTATTCTGACGACGAGGGATCAGTCATATCAGATGCCCCCTCCCCTGGGGCGAAGCGGGTCCCACCGTTGAGGCGCAAGGGGTGTTCTCCACGTGGCTGATCCCCGTCCTCATCTTTTATGCGGGCGGCCTGGGGAATGTAAGGAGGCGGCCCTCCATACGCTGTGCCCGCCACGATTGACCTTGAGAGAGGGAACTGGCTCTTCGAAGTTTGCGCGAAAAGCCGCACCATCATTACCTTTCATTACGGCGACGTCAGCGGGGTCCCACCACTGGCCGAGGGCGTGCCGCGCCACGCGCCGGGTGCCCCTCGAGGCAAGCCACCTATGGCAAGGGGCCATGTGGCCGACGAGACGTGGCGGGATGATTTGAAAACCTGATAAAGCTAAGCGAGGAGTCGAATTGACGTCTTACTGCTTCTCTTATCATCGTCTCCCTCCGCGTCTACGCTCCGACCTCCCCTGCAACCTGCGGGCCTGCGTTTGGTTTCCTCCTTTTCAGGTCAGCTCTTCCCCCATCCTAGACTTCTGTTCCTCTGCTCATGAGTTCTCCTTCCTGGACCTCGGAGGACGGTTCTGAGAATCGTCCTCCTTCCGAGAGGTATCGTACCTCTCCTGCTCCTTTCCCTTCGATGAGTGGTCCTCTGATTCAGAGGACCACGTCCCCCTGGCCCGACGACGGGCCACCGGTGGAGCCCCATCGAGGGGCCGCCGGTCGGAGGCCGGCGCCTCCTCGACGGTGGAGGGGTCCCCAGAGGGGATAGCCTCCATGATGACGTGGCTGGATTTGGAAAAAATCCGGGCCCGTTATCAGTCCCCGGGACGTTGAGCTTTTCTTGCCAACTCCCGATGACAGGGTCATTTCCTCCCGACCCGTCGGGTGGCCCTCTATGAGATCTGCCTAAGGGCAGGTCTCCGCCCACCCTTTCCACCTTTTTTTGTCAACCTCCTTAACTATTATTCCTTGACCCCCTCTCAATTAGTTCCAAACTCCTATCGCATCATCTGTGCCTTTGTCATCCTTTGCTATCGCCTGAACATTACCCCCCGAATCAGCCTTTTTCGTTCTTTCTACACCCTTCGGGCTCAAAAGGGCTGGTGGCTATTTCTGCCCCGACCCAATCGGGTCCTAAAACTCCTTCTTCCTTCTTCAATTAAGGGATGGAAGTCCTGTTTCTTTTTTGCGAATGTTGACCAAGTCAGGCCCCAGTGAGGGGACCCCGACCTCCGGGGGAATGCCGTCGCCATCCACCCTGGGGACCAGGAGGCGTTGGGGCTATTGCTGGCCACCGAGATCCCCCGATACACCCTGTTGCTGTCGGAGGATAACCTGGAGTCGGCGGGTCTCATCTCCCACCGGGGTAAGTCCTCTCCATCCTTAGCCAAAAATTTCGCTTCTCCCCCCTTCTCTCTTCTTTTTTTTTTTTTTTTTATTTTAAAAACTCAATTGACGCTGTGCAGCCATGAAGATACCGGCGGCAAAACTGCTGAGGGCTGCCTCCAAGAAGAGGGCCCGGAAGGACCATCCAGGGGTCAGCAGGCCCCAGCCCCGAAGCGTCCGATGGCTCGGGCCCTCCCACCGGCTCAAGTCTCCCCACCCCGGCTCCGCAAGATGTCCCAGCTGTTCCGGAGGTTGACCTCACGGCCGACACTCCACCAGGGATGGGGACAACCGCGGGAGTCGCCGTTGAGGAGCCAGCCACGGAGGGGCCCATATTGACCGAAGAGCCTCTGGCTCCTGGGGGATCGACCCCGCCGGATGCCACCAGGGATTAGGGTGAGGGACCATCTGGTCCCATGAGTCCACCCCCTGAGGGGTCGCCCAGGAGTGGCCCACGCACCGAACCGGGGACAGCTGAAACGATTGAGCGAGGTGGGGGCGAGCCCGGGCCACCCCGAGACTCCTGAACGACGGTCGCTGGGCTGAGCGAGTCCTGGACCCGATCTTTGTCCTTGAGATCCTGGAGGACGTCAGTCACCAGAAAGCGAGCGCGTTCTTTCAGGACTCCTATGCTGCTGTCGTCAGGGTAAGTGATATTCTTGCCCTTTACCTTTTATTCCCTTCCTTCAGCTGACCTGGAGCTTACGCGCGCAGATTGCATACTCCCTAAGGGCCGCCAGGGAACAATGCGCGATGGGAAGGTCCTTCTGGAAGACGCAGAAGGAGGTCGAGGAGGCTCAGTGCCGCGCGGAGGCGGCCGAGAAGGCGCTGGAGTCGGCCAGAAGCGCCTGGGCGAGCGAGGTACAGGCCGCCGAGAGCCGGGCGGAGATTGAATCCAACCGTGCACGTGCAGCGCTCCTCCAAATGACGGAGGCTGAGAACGCTGTAATGGCCAGTGACATTCATATCTCTGAGCTAACCTCAGCCCTCCGGGAGGCCGAAGATCGAGCGGGCGCGGACAGAAGAGGCCGGCGAAGGAGGAGGTCAGCCGGTCCAAAGAGGAGGCGAGCCGGTCCAAAGAGGAGGTGAGCCGCGCGCAGGAGGCTGAAAGGGTTGCAACGAAAGCCCTTGCTGCAGAGAAGGTCCGGGCCGCTGGGCTCATAGAGGAGTACAAGACGTCCGGGCGCTTCACAGACGACCTGGCCGAAGCCTCGGCGGCTGTATTCCTCGATGGGTTCCAGCATGGCAAGGAGAAGGTGGCCAGGGACCTGAACTTCCCCAGGCCCTGGAGGTTGAGCTGGAGCATTTGTCTGACTTGGCCCCTTCTGATGATGAGCCCGCACCGGCAGAGCCGTGAGCTCGCACTCTTGTTGTTTTGTTCTTTCTTTTTTACAAGTCCGACAACGTCGACATTTTGTAGTCCTTTCCAATTAATGAAAACATTCTTCAAGATACATTCTGTCTTATCATGAACTTCGTCGATTGACAACACGTAGCCCTGTGATCCCATTAGTTTCGATAGCACCGGGGGACAACTCTCAACTCGCGATATTCCGCCCCAGCTGTTTAGATCCGAAAGTTAGGACCAGGGAGGGTAAGTTTTTCGGAGCGGAAACACCGGCAGTCAGAGGTTAGGTAGACGGGCTCCTCGAGGCCATCGGCAACGCCCTGCCGAGTGTTGGACCTTGTACTAAATAGGCGCGTGGCTTTTGGTGTCTACGGGGGTCGGCTTTTATCTGACCGGCGGGACTTTGTGCCGTCGGGTGCCGGGCTTTAAGTTCAGCAAGCCCGAAGCTTCTTGTGCCGTCCGAGGCGGGGCTTTAGGTGCCGACGGGTGTCGGGCTTCGTGCCTGGCTGCGCAGGGCTTTGGGCGCCAACGGGTGTCGAGCTTTTTGCTGAGAGCCGGTGGTACATCGCTCTGCCAGTGGTACACTGGGCTTTATGCCTGGCTGGTGCAGGGCTTTGGTGCCGACCAGGGTCGGGCTTTTGTTGCTGAGAGCCGGTGGTACACCGCTCTCCAGTGGTACACTGGGCTTTATGCCTGGCTGGTGCAGGGCTTTGGTGACCAGGGTCGGGCTTTTGTTGCTGAGAGCCGGTGGTACACCGCTCTGCCAGTGGTACACTGGGCTTTATGCTGGCTGGTGCAGGGCTTTGGTGCCGACCAGGGTCGGGCTTTTGTTGCTGAGAGCCGGTGGTACACCGCTCTGCCAGTGGTACACTGGGCTTTATGCCTGGCTGGTGCAGGGCTTTGGTACCGACCAGGGTTGGCTTTTGTTGCTGAGAGCCGTGGTACACCGCTCTCCAGTGGTACACTGGGCTTTATGCCTGGCTGGTGCAGGGCTTTGGTGCCGACCAGGGTCGGGCTTTTGTTGCTGAGAGCCGGTGGTACACCGCTCTGCCAGTGGTACACTGGCTTTATGCCTGGCTGGTGCAGGGCTTTGGTGCCGACCAGGGTCGGGCTTTTATTGCTGAGAGCCGGTGGTACACGCTCTGCCAGTGGTACACTGGGCTTTATGCCTGGCTGGTGCAGGGCTTTGGTGCCGACCAGGGTCGGCTTTTGTTGCTGAGAGCCTGGTACACCGCTTGCCAGTGGTACACTGGCTTTATGCCTGGTGCAGGGCTTTGGTGCCGACCAGGGTCGGGCTTTTGTTGCTGAGAGCCGGTGGTACACCGCTTTGCCAGTGGTACACTGGGCTTTATGCCTAGCTGGTGCAGGGCTTTGGTGCCGACCAGGGTCGGGCTTTTGTTGCTGAGAGCCGGTGGTACACCGCTTTGCCAGTGGTACACTGGGCTTTATGCCTGGCTGGTGCAGGGCTTTGGTGCCGACCAGGGTCGGGCTTTTGTTGCTGAGAGCCGGTGGTACACCGCTCTGCCAGTGGTACACTGGCTTTATGCCTGGCTGGTGCAGGGCTTTGGTGCCGACCAGGGTCGGGCTTTTGTTGCTGAGACGGTGGTACACCGCTCTGCCAGTGGTACACTGGGCTTTATGCCTGGCTGGTGCAGGGCTTTTCTGTGAAAAGATTTCAGTAGCTAACATTGAATCCCGTTAATATTGAATGAGGGGTGGAAACCCAAGTGAATACAGGGGTGATACTTGACATGAGAGGAGGAATACATTACTGGTAATACCGACGAAGGTTATCTGCATTCCATGTTCTTGGGAGTGGCGTCCCATCAAGTTCTTCAATTTTATAAGCTCCGTGGCGGAGTGTTTCGGCGATCTGGTAAGGCCCCTCCCAATTTGGGGCTAGCTTGCCTCCCTCAGCTGGCTTCGAGACCTCAGCCCGTCGAAGAACCAGATCTCCTGGCAGGAACGTCCGGGGGTGCACACGAGCGTTGTAGTACTTTGCGGCCCGCTGCCAGTAGGCCGCCATTCGAAGCCGCGCCCGGTCTCGCACCTCCTCCACCAGTCGAGGTTAGCTCGCAGTTGGTCAGGGTTACCTTCCTCGTTGTATGCTTCCACCCGAGGGCTTGGTGCACCAACCTCTACCGGAATAACAGCTTCAGAGCCAAAGACTAAGTGAACGGCGTTTCGCCGGTGGGGGCTCGCGGCGTTGTGTGGTAGGCCCATAGCACGTTGGGGAGCTCCTCCACCCATCGCCCCTTGCAGCCATCTAGCCGAGATCTCAGCCCCTGGAGAATGATCCGATTAGTCACCTCGGCTGCCCCGTTGGTTTGAGGATGCCCGACGGAAGTGAACCTCTGATGGATACCCAGCTCGGAGCAGAACTCCCGGAAGGGCGCGTTGTCAAATTGCCGCCGTTATCAGTGACTAATGTGTGCGGCAGTCCAAACCGACATATGATGGACTTCCAGAAGAAGGATCTCACTTTGCTTTCGGTAATCTTGGCCAAGGCCTCGGCTTCAACCCACTTGGTGAAGTGATCCACCGCTACCAAGAGGAACTTTACTGTCCGGAGGCCGGGGGAAATGGTCCCAGGATATCCATGCCCCACTGGGCGAAGGGCCAAGGTGCCACCAAGGGGGTCAGGTGCGACGTCGGCTGTCGCTGGATATTAGCGTGACATTGACAGCTATCACATTTCTTAACAAGCTCAGCCGCGTCCTCCTTCATCGTCAGCCAGAAGTATCCTTGGCGCAGGGCCTTGTAGGCTAGGTGACTCCCACATATACCTTCGTGGATCTCTCTGAGGATGTAATCTGATTCGGCCGGCCCCACACACTAAGAACTGGGTATGAGAAGGATCTCCGATAAAGCCTCCCGTTCATCATCAAGAATCTCGGGGCCCTCCGCCTGAGCAGCTTGGCCTCAGCGGGGTTCTCCGGGAGGGTACCGTCAGTCAAATACCGGATGTAGGCGTCCATCCAGGAGGGCTCTTGCTCCACCGGAGTGCTTCATCCGAGGCCTCGGTGCTCGGGACTTGTAGGTGTTCCACATATGTCCTTCCCAACGTCCCGTCGACCGAAGTGGCCAGACGGGACAGTGCATCGGCCCTAGCATTCTCCGCTCTGGGGATATAGCTGACGCGGAAGTAAGAGAAATGAGACGCCTGGGACTGCACCTTGCTCAAGTATCGGGACATGGTTGGGTCCCTAGCTTCGTACTCCCTGGTAATCTGTCCAGAAACAACTTGAGAGTCCGTGTAGGCCCTCAAACGCCCGGCACCTAGCCCCTCGCTAACCTCATCCCCGCTAGCAAGGCTTCGTACTCCGCCTGATTATTAGTTGCTGGGAACTGGAATCTGAGAGCGTACTCCACTATGTCTCCCTCTGGGCTCGCGAGAATGAGTCCGGCTCCACTTCCTTGAGAGTTTGCCGCTCCATCCACATGCAGGATCCAGTCCTCCGCCTCCTCAGATGAGAGAGAGTCCGTACACTCCTCCGGCCGCTCCCCCTCCATATCCCTCTCGGTCCAGGAACACTCGACCAGGAAATCCGCCAACACCTGAGACTTCATGGCTGACCTTGGCCGGATGGACAGGTCGAACTCACTTAGCTTAATGGCCCACTTAGCCAACCGACCGGAGGTGTCGGGGCGAGACAAGATAGCTCGAAGGGGCTGGTCCATAAGCACCACAATGGGATGGGCTTGGAAGTAAGGCCGGAGGCGCTGAGTAGATACCACCAAGGCGAAGATAATCTTCTCGGTTCTTGAATATCTGGTTTCAGCATCATGGAGTACTTTGCTAGTGTAATAGATTGGCTTCTGGGCCCCGTCGGCATCCATGCGCACGAGTACGGAGCTGACAGCCTCGGGGGAAGCGGCTAGATACAAAAAGAGCTCCTCTCATTTTCAGGCTTGGACAACAGCGGAGGAGTGGAGAGAAACTGCTTCAACTCCTCAAAGGAGCCCTGACACTCCTTTGTCCATTCGAAGCCGTTGACCTTGCGCAGCGCCTTAAAGAAGGGCAGGCACCTTTCTGCCGACCTTGACATGAAACGACTCAAGGCCGCCACCCTCCCCGTTAGGCGCTGCACTTCCTTCTTATTGGCTGGGGGCCTCATCTCCAGGATAGCCCTAATCTTGTCGGGGTTGGCTTCAATCCCTCGCTGGGTCACCATAAAACCCAGGAACTTGCCTGCTGCTACTCCAAAGGCGCATTTGTGGGGGTTGAGCTTCATCCGATACCGACGCAAGTTGTTGAAAGTCTCCTCGAGGTCAGCTACATGGTCCGCCGCACTGGTGCTCTTAGTCAGCATGTCATCTACATAAACCTCCATGTGCGCCCTAGCTGGTCCTCAAAGACTTGTTCATTAATCTTTGATAAGTGGCCCCGGCATTTTTCAATCCAAAAGGCATCACCCTGTAGCAATAAATCCCCTTCTCTGTGATAAAGGAAGTTGCTTCTTCATCGCCGGGCTCATCTTGATTTGGTTATACCCCGAGAACGCATCCATGAAGCTGAGAGTCTCATGCCCGGAGGTGGCGTCCACCAGCTGGTCGATTCGGGGCAGCGGGAAGCTGTCCTTGGGGCACGCCTTGTTGAGGTCGGTGAAATCCACGCACATCCTCCAGCTTCCACTGGCCTTGCGAACCATTACGACGTTCGCTAGCCAGTCTGGGTAACGCACCTCGCGGATGTGGCCAGCCGCCAGCAGCTTCCGCACCTCCTCATCAACGGCTTCTATCGGTGAGGGGCAAAACTCCTTTTCTTCTGCCTGACGGGCCGGCACCCCGGCCGGATGTTGAGCTGGTGCGTAATTACCTCCTCCGGAATCCCCGGCATGTCGGATGTTGACCATGCGAAGACGTCCGCGTTGACCCGCAGGAAGGTAAGGAGTCGGTCACGAGCTTCCTCCGGAAGTAAGGCTCCAACCCGGACCATCGCGCGGAGTCCTCCCCGAGGGGGAAAGTGAGCAGCCGCTCGGCCGGCTCCCCCCTTTTTTCCAAATCTCGCGGGTCAAGCGCCTCAGGTGCCGGTGCAGGTGCCGTCTCTTGAGGGCTAGGGGCCAAGTGATAGCAAAGTGTCGGTAGACCCTGCTCTCCTCGCATCTCGCCGACCCCTCTGCTGGTTGGGAACCTCACGAGGAGCCGCTTGGTGGATATGATGGCATCAAGAGATTGAGCCCAGGCCTCCCGAGGATCGCATTGTATGCGAGGGGCACACGAACCACCAAGAACTTCATGAGTACAGTGCTTTGGCACGGAGCCGTACCAGCCGTTACGGGAAGAGTGATTTCCCCTTCAACCTTCACGGAATCTCCTGTGAACCCCATCAAAGGCGTGGCGACAGGTCGAAGCAGGTCATGCGACAAGTTCATACGAACAAAGGCATCATAGTTTAAAACATCTACGGAGCTCCCACTGTCAACTAAGATTCTTTTTACAGGGTGCTTAGCGATCATCATGGATACGATGACGCTATCATCATCCTTATTTACAACCCCGTCCAAGTCCTTTTCAAAAAAGGAATTACAGTCTCAGCTCCCCCCTCCCCCCTTAGTTTCTTCGACGGGCCTCCTGCCCCCCAGGAAATCATCCACCGTCTTCTCCGTCGGGCGTTGTCAATCACCGGTGTGGGCGCTGACGGGCCGGGAGCTCCCGGGTTACTCCTCTGGACGAACTTTCCCAGGTGGCCCCGCTGAATAAGGTCTTCAATAGCTTTCTTCAGCTGACGGCAATCATCGGTCGTGGCCGTGGTCCCGGTGGTAGTGGCAGTAGAGGTTCTTGTTCCGGGGGATCTTCGG
The DNA here is from genome assembly GCA_900491605.1 of Calamus simplicifolius. NCBI lineage: Eukaryota > Viridiplantae > Streptophyta > Magnoliopsida > Arecales > Arecaceae > Calamus > Calamus simplicifolius. Next base: position 8,547 of record UESW01001552.1, on the reverse strand, counting down.
GTTGATGGGAGGAGGGCGCTGCAGATAAGACTCCCCTTCAATCTCGAGCAGGATCTGAGATATTGGGGCGAGCAATGGGGTGTAGGGTCCATCTCTCGGTGCAGGGGGTCGAGGACGGTTGTCTGGCCGGCGAGGAGGCTCGGGCCTCCTGGGGCGGACTTCTGCAGGCTCCGGCTGGGTCGGCTTCCTGGGGACACTCCGCCAGCTTCGCGTCGGGAAAAGTCGGCCTCGTCCGCCCGGATGTACTTCTGGGCCCGGATCAGAAGTTCGGAGTAAGAGCCCGGTGGTTTCTTGTCAAGAGAATATGCGAAGCGAGAAGGCGGAGCCCCCGCTTCAAAGCCAGGGTAGCCACCGAGTCTTCCAGGTTGTAGACCTCCAGGGCTGCTTCTTTGAACCGGGCAACATAATCCCGCAAAGGCTCGCCATTCTTCTGCTGAACGGCAAAGAGACTGTCCGCCACCCTCGGGATCTTTCGGCAATCGTCAAAATGGGCCAGGAAAGCCCTCTCCAACTGGCGGAAGGAGTCGATGCTTCGTGGCGGCAGACGAGAGTACCAAGCTCGAGCAGCCTTCTTCAGAGTGGCCGGGAAAGCAATGCACATAAGTGAATCAGTGGCCCCCTGGACTTGCATGAGCACCTTATAGCTCTCCAGATGGTCCAGGGGGTCCGCGGTCCCGTCGTATGGATCTAGTTGAGGAAGGCGGAACCTGGTAGAGATGGGCTCCTCCATGATGCGGCGAGACAAGGGAGGCCGACTGTCGTAGTCTATCTCCGGCAGGTGGGTGATCCGACGGCTAAGCTCCTCCAGCTTCTGATTACACTCCTCGAGTCGACGCTCGGCTCGACGAGGCATCCGGCCATCAAAAGAGCCCTCCCCCGAAGATTCGGAAGAAGAACGAGGGCAGTGATGCCGGCGCGGGCGCTCCGCCTCCTTTCCGTGCCGCCGCTTAGGAGAAACACTAGCGTGGCGAGAGGGAGACCGGGGTCTTTTAGAGGCTTCACGGTGGTGAGGCTTGGCCGGGGACCGGTGGCGACTATCCACAGGAACCGGTGATCTCCGGCGGGAGGAATGCTGGCTGGGTTGCACCACTCCCGGGACAGACGGATTCGGCTCCAGCTGCTGCAAGGCCGCCTGCTGGTGCTGTAGGCCCTGAACCATCGCCGCCAAAGACTGGACCTGCGTGGCCAGGGCAGTGAGTCGATCTTCCTGGAGTTGCTGCGGAGCAGGCGCGGGAGCGTCATTCTGCGGAGCAGAAGGCCCTGCTCCCCGGAGATGCAGAGGCTCCGAAATACTGGATGCGAGAGCCGGGGGGGCCTCCGCGGGTGGACCGGCCCCGCAGCGCTGCCCCCCAGTGCGACTGGCTTAAACTCCCTTCGTCCGAGTCGTCACCATGACTTCAAGATCTTGAAGAAAAGAGAAAAAGGTAAGCTGTTGGCTCGACGTCTTTCTTACACCCCCCTACCTGGCGCGCCAATCTGATGACGCCAAGTTACCTTCCTCAAACGGGGAAGACGGACGTCCTTCTCCTCGGAGTCCTGCAAGATAAGTCCCCGGAGACCGGTGATTCCGGTAGGGACCCTCCGACGATCAAGTCAGTCACTGGGCTCAGACAAAGAACCGCTCAGCGGAAAAGAACTGAGGCGGTTAGGGTTTTGCTGGGAGGAAGAAAGCTCAGAAAACCAGAGTTCAGATCCCTACTTACAGTGCGAGCACGTGCTTTTATACCTGTCCGAATATCCTATCTCACTGTTCGGAAGATCACGTCGTACCATCGCTGCGCGTGCCGGAGACATCCCGTACCGCTTGCCGACGTGGTATCATACGTGTCCAACAGCCGCGAAGGCATTCAGTGCGCGCCGTCGGATGATATGACCGAGCACAGTTGCAAGCGGTAGCGAATCGTACGCCGTAGTGAGGCATGGCCATGCACAGGGACATGCAATGCACCATACGCCGTTATGAGGTATGGCCCTCCGTAACGGGGTGCAATCACGGGCGTACTGAGGGTCACGTGGGTGCGTCGTGCGGCCTGAAGTCGTCATTTCTTTCGACGTTGAACTGCATGCCAATTGTTGATGACCCACCCTGAGACCAGAAGGGTCCCGGGGATGGGGAGATGCCGGTGCACCCCGAGACCGGTGGGGGGTCTCGGGGCCAAGAGATGATGACCCCACCCGAGACCGGAAGGGGTCCCGGGGGTGGGGAAATGCCGGTGCACCCCGAGACCGGTGGGGGTCTCGGGGTCAAGAGATGATGACCCCACCCCGAGACCGGAAGGGGTCCCGGGGGTGGGGAAATGCCAGTGCACCCCGAGACCGGTGGGGGGTCTCGGGGTCAAGAAATGATGACCCCACCCCGAGACCGGAAAGGATCCCGGGGGTGGGGAAATGCCGGAGCACCCCGAGACCGGTGGGGGTCTCGGGGTCAAGAGATGATGACCCCACCCCGAGACCGAAGGGTCCCGGGGGTGGGGAAATGCCGGTGCACCCCAAGACCGGTGGGGGGTCTCGGGGCAAGAGATGATGACCCCACCCTGAGACCGGAAGGGGTCCCGGGGGTGGGAAATGCCAGTGCACCCCGAGACTGGTGGGGGTCTCGGGGTCAAGAAATGATGACCCCCCCGAGACCGGAAGGATCCCGGGGGTGGGGAAATGCCGGAGCACCCCGAGACCGGTGGGGGTCTCGGGGTCAAGAGATGATGACCCCACCCCGAGACCGGAAGGGGTCCCGGGGGGGGAAATGCCGGTGCACCCCGAGACCGGTGGGGGGTCTCAGGGCCAAGAGATGATGACCCATCCCGAGACCGGAAAGGATCCCGGGGATGGGGAAATGCCGGAGCACCCCGAGACCGGTGGGGGTCTCAGGTCAAGAGATGATGACCCCACCCCGAGACCGGAAGGGGTCCCGGGGGTGGGGAAATGCCGGTGCACCCCGAGACCGGGGGGGTCTCGGGGCAAGAGATGATGACCCCACCCCGAGACCGGAAGGATCGGGGGTGGGAAATGCCGGAGCACCCCGAGACCGGTGGGGGTCTCGGGGTCAAGAGATGATGACCCCACCTCGAGACCGGAAGGGGTCCCGGGGTGGGGAAATGCCGGTGCACCCCGAGACCGGTGGGGTCTCGGGGTCAAGAGATGATGACCCCACCCGAGACCGGAAGGGGTCCCGAGGGTGGGGAAATGCCGGTGCACCCCGAGACCGGTGGGGGGTCTTGGGCCAAGAGATGATGACCTCACCCCGAGACCGGAAAGGATCCCGGGGGTGAAAAATGCCGGAGCACCCCGAGACCGGTGGGGTCTCGGGGTCAAGAGATGATGACCCCCCCGAGACCGGAAGGGGTCCCGTGGTGGGAAATGCTGGTGCATCTCGAGACCGGTGGGGGGTCTCGGTCCAAGAGATGATGACCCCACCCCGAGACCGGAAGGGTCCTGGGGGTGGGAAATACCAGTGCACTCGAGACCGATGAAGGCCTCGGAGTCATTAGCCGTCGTTACCTTTTATCCTGACGATGTGGGAATTAGTCATATAAATAATATTATAAATTATCTCATCCAAAAGTTACATTGGATTCCTTTTGGTGAAAAAAGAGCGGTAGATTCCTTTTGGCCCAATTACCCCCACAATTAATGAGACATATATGCACAACTTTAGCCATGGAATATTATTTCTTGGTCATGCGTGAGGTATCCTTTACGAATTTATAATAAAACTAAGGTGGGGTTAGGTTCCGTCGAGTGTTGTCAGCTCTTCTTTTTGGTCGCATTTCATGGTCCTCACCTCCGTAGCACGGAGCTCGTTTCCCAAAGCCCATGAAGGAAGGGTTGGTGTCAGTTGATGGCCCCAGGCCTCATTGAGACGCTCTCTCTCTCTCTCTCTCTCTCTCTATATATATATATATATATATATATATATATATATATATCATTGAGAAGTACGGACATTTTAGTGGTTGAAGAAGAATAGTCAGCCGAGTGAGCTGGCAATTGATTGAACAAAGTTCTTGAATTAAAAAAGAGAAGCTGTAATGAATAATGATGATGGAGAAAAGCTGACACTAGTACCTTCCATTCTATCCTTGGGATGCACCGGCATTCCGATTCTAATGGAAAAAATTTATGGGTGAAAATATCCTTTTATTCCCTAAAATCCAATTGACAAAGTGCCACGATCAAATTTAATTGATCTTATATCAGAAATGCAATATTCTAATCTAAACTACACACTAATTAAGAAAAAATAAAGCAATATTCTTAATAATATTTAAAAAAATAACTTAAATATGATGCTGTATGTATGGGCATTATTTTTTTTTCTTCTTTTTTTTTGAAACTTTTTATTGCTATTTCATCTTTCATTTAATTTTTATGTGATGAAGGCTATAAAAAATAAAATAAAAAAAAAAAACAGCAATCCTCACACTAAAAGTACTGTACTTTAGTTATATTCTTTGTAAAATTATAAAAATAAAAATAAGATAAAAAATTAAGAAGTATGTGTTACAGTCATAAACAATCTCACTCCACCTAATAAAAATCATGTTCAAAAGTAACATAACAGGGAATGTGTGTTTTAAAACTTAGAAATGCCACTGCACCTGCCTCAAAAGTTAGAGCGCTTTATCTCTTATGTTATTTACCTAAATTGTCTGATTTTTTTTTTTTTTTTTTTTTTTTACGGACGGACGATCACACCACTCAAAGTACAAAATTTACTATAAAATAACAGAACAAATCACCAAAATGCCAACCTCACTGCCCAATATGGCGAACTGCAACAGAAGCAACCCAATCGCGTTTGCTTTCCGATAAATATACCGGATCAGAGGCGCACAGAAAGCTTGGAGAGAAGCCCAAATATCACATAAAAGAGGATTATGAAGGGAGTAGAGATCCACATCCCGCCTAATCCAGCGACGACCATAAAAGAATCTCCCTTAATAACCAACCGACAAGAGCTGAAATGGCGAACAACATAAGTAATGCTAGCCCAAGCAGCCTAAAGCTTTGCTATAGGGACCCAAATGTCGAGAGAACCATGACCACCTGCCGCGAGCAACACTCCCTTTGGCCCCCTAATAACAAATACGGATCCAGCAAGTCGATCCAACACAGAACCATCAAAATTCACTTTGACATAACCCAAAGGTAGGGGCTCCCAAGAGATAAAAACCTAGAACGATGCACCGCCGAAACAGCAGGGGAGTTCCAGTGGCCGGGTATGTCCGAGTGAATAGCAGAATGTGAACAAAAGAACTTCATAGCAAGAGAGACGGCTGAGCGGGTGACCTCCAGAGGTGAAACCGTCTCTCAGCAAAGACAAGTTTCGGATCAACCAAATGTGATGAGCCAGATAAGCAGAAAGGACACCGTGAGGTCGGGGACCTCGCTGAGCAAACAGACGAATGGCACGCAGTAAAGACAGCCGAGTGGGTCCCTCCTCCAAAATCCACGGGGTATAATGAAGCTGCTGCCAAATCCGTAACGCACGAGAACATGTGAGGATGGCGTGCTCAACCGTCTCATCCTGAAGGCCGCATATCGGGCAAAGAGACGAAATAGAAAACTACGGCCAACCAGAAGAGAGCATGTAGGAAGCCGGTCCCACATAAGCTTCCACAAAAAGAACTGAATTCTAGGATGGATAGGGAAACGCCAAATCCAAACCACATCATCCAGTCCCAAAATCCGAGGCCGAAAGCGGTCAATAAGGTCGCTGGAAGGGGCACGAGGGAGGCAAGATCGACCCTAAAGTTTGGTATCAGTGACAGTAGAGGAAGCAAGAGGGATGGCAAGGATCCTATGCGCTAGTTCCGTCCCAAAAAATTGGGAGACCGAAGGGACATGCCAGGCCGAACTATCATGATAAATCAATGTAAACACTAGCATAAATGGATCAACATCAGAGCTGAGAAAGGATGGCCAGCGAGATAGAGGAAGGTCAGCTATCCAGCTATCCTGAGTAACATTAACAGAATTACCATCCCCAATCATCCAGTGGATATCAGACGTGATAGTAGGGGCATAATAGCATATCGATCTCCAAAAGAAGGAACAACCTTTAGAAGGACGGAAGACCGAATCGAAAGTCCAAACACCATATATGCCTCGCATAACAGAACTCCAAAAACAATCAGGATTTATAATGAATCTGGAATCATGCCTAGCGAGAAAAGCCTCTATGTGAACCGCTAAAGACTGAATCCTCTGACCACCCTCTTTAGTAGGAAGACAAATGATATCCCAGGAAAGAAGGTGAATACTATGACCCCCTTGCGTCGATGCCTAAAGAAAATCATGAAACCGATGCTCTATTTGGCGAAGACAGATAGACGGAACCAAGGCATTGGATAGCAAGTAAAGGGGAAGAGATGTAAGAAAAAGTAAAGTGTGAAAACAAATAGAGTAAGAAAAAGTAGAGTGTGATAAGAGTATTGGAAGAGAAAAAGGTAATGTTTAATTATAGACTAATAGCAACCACAACAACAAGTAGAGTGTGAAAACAAAAAAACAACAATAAGACCAAGCAAAATTAGAAGAGCATCAATTAAAAAGTAATTAGAGATGCGGCCATCATCTCAATAACCAATGGCAAAGCATAAGAATATGAGCAGAGAATATAAAGGTCAATGGCTAGTTAACCAATGTCATCCTACATGGACTCAATCATCCATATTTTTATAACGTTTTAAGTCCATCTATTGGCCACTTAATTTTGGATGCAAAATTTTCATTTGAAGGCATTGTCCACAGTCCAAGCCATAAGACCTCAACGATCTCATGATTTCAGCCAACAAATTCAACGTAGCATCTCCCATGTCGATCTGTCAGAAGAAAGCGACAGTGTATGCTGCTGCTAACAACGAGAATGATAACTTAAAATAGTGGGAGAACAATTGGAAATTAGCATAGGTATGAGAGCCAAATTTTTCATTACCATCAAGGTGTGAAGAACGGCTAGAGATATGCTATTGAAGATTAAAGGGCGCCAATTTGTCAAGGACTGGAGCTTGGATTGTTAAGTAGGAGACATAAAGATACCTAAGTCACAAAAAAAAAAAAAAAAACATAGAGGATGGTACATAAGAATGAATTTTTACAGGATACTCTTAACCTTGCCATCAACATATAGTTTTAATATGGTTACCTACTTCTCGACATCGAAAAATAACAAATCATTCATAAATTTTATCAGATTCCAGTTCAAGTCCTAACTAGTTTGAACAGATTTCATGAGAGAAAAAAATAATATAACCATACTCTCTTGCCAAGTAGTCATTGGCTATGAATTCTCTGAAACCCTTGCTAAGAGAAACTCTATTAACCCTCCTCCTTTAGCTAATAATAATCATGCATGTGTCATGTCCCATTCATAGTGCATGCAAGGTGTGAGAAAAATATAACCTAATGACAGGTATCTTAACATCATGCCTGCCTGACCAAGGTTCATTATCTATAATATTTGTTTTATATTTTTTAGAGAAAGAAAGAAAATTAAAAAAAAGGCTTTTGTAAATTCGTAACGTAATCTTCTTTCCTTCATGTAAACAATTAAATAAGGTTAGCATGACCTTTTGAATTTTCATATAAAGTTAAAGAAAGGATTACTCCATCCATCATTCTTCAATTAACTTGTGCATAAAATGCTAAGATTATGATGAAAGGATGTGGCAAGTGTCTCCCTCCCATTCCAAGGTAAGTAAATGCCTTTGGACATGGAGAAAGGAGATGAAAAAGAGGTACTCTTCAAAACAAACACTAACAAAGACCTATGGGTTTTAGGCTTTTAGCAAACAAAACTTTATTATTTATTTCCTTTGCTTTCTAAAGTAAACTAAGACCACCCGATATTCCCACAATAATTGATGATGTTCTTTAGTTGGACCAAATAAATAATTGATTTATTTAAAACTAGATAAATCAATAAGTTTCTCTATTAACCTGATGATCTAATGTGATCAACGAGTAAAAGTAGATTGTTTATATTTTTTAAAATTATTTTATAATAAAATAACTTAAATCCAAGCATGATTTTTTAGATTTTTTTTATTTTTCACACTCTCTTTCCATCTCTTATCTTTCAATATATCTGTAACTTTTTATATTTGAACTTTATGAATAATTATGTATCTTTATTATGCTTTCATTATACTTATAAATCAGTAATATTATTTTTTAGAAAAGTTTAAATTACATTCACATCCCTAAGGTGTGGTATAATTACATTTATTTTTTCTCTTGATTCAAAAATTATAAATACCTCTCAAACTAACAGTAAAACTTATGGTATTAACTTGGGATGCATAATTATATTTATACCCATCTAAAATTTTTAAGTAAATTATATTCATCTTCTCTAATGTATGGCATAGTTACATTCATGTCATCCTCTTGTTTCATAAATTAAATTAAATTAAATTCTATACGACAACATGGTAGTACATGCATGCTAAATCTAGTTTTATTTTAAATTAGAATCAAGAGAAGATTTGAATGTAATTATGACATACATCAGGGGAGGTGAATTAATGTGAAAAAGGGTAATTTTAA
>UESW01001551.1:321165-425425 GCA_900491605.1 Calamus simplicifolius | reverse complement strand
ATTCACCCCCCCCCCCTCTTGGGTTGCCATCTGGGCCAAACACTAGATCCATTGTCCCATGGTGGATCCCTCAAATGGAGAGGTAATCCAACATTAACAACTACTAGGGATTATTCTTGGTGAGCTGGCAATCAATTTCATCCTATGGGGAGGAAAGCACTAATGCTAACACGTGAAATTAACTACCTCACCAATAAACAAGTGATGGGACCATGGGATTTAAATGTGATTAATTCCCTCTCCCACTTAGTTATTTAAACAATATTTTGAGGGTTATAAAACTTGTGTTTGATTATCTTATAAATTCAAAACACAAACAGCAAGTGATATCCAATTAACCATGTTCTCCTAGTTATAGACATAAGAACAAAAGGATAAACAATCAAGCAAGTATGCAACATAACCAATATAAACAAGATAAATAAAATCCTGTTATTATGGTCAAAATTTTCATGCAGATGAAGATCCCTGTTGCACCATGATTGCTACTTTGCTCGACGATTTGCCGCTTCGCATACGGGGGTCTGGGGGCTGGCCCCCAGCGAGGATCGACCTGCAACGAATTCTCTTTAGAATCTTATCTGCAACGGATTCTGCTTAGAATCCTATCTTCATCCGATTCTTCTTAAAATCTTATCTGCAACGGATTCTACTTAGAATCCTGTCATGCAACGGGTTCTCCTTAGAATTATCTTCATCCGATTCTCCTTAGAATCTTATCTGCAACGGATTCTGCTTAGAATCCTATCATGCAAGGATTCTCCTTAGAATCAAATCTTCATCCGATTCTCCTTAGAATCATATCCTGCAACGTGCAGCAGGTCTTCTTCCTCCATAGAGCCGCACCAGATTACAAAAATCCTATGCCTCCATATAGGAGTTCACATGCTACGTATTTACAATCACAAAGCTCTCAAAAAACCGGAGCATACATGCTATAAAATATTACAATGATCTACGCCTCCTTAAAATCGGAGTTCACAAAACAGATCTAAGCAATATTAAATCAGAACACATACATTCATGTGACCATAATAACAGGATAGAAACCTGCAAAACAATGTTAGCAGCAAACACCATCCATCCCACGTATGCATATTCCGATTAATGGAGAACATGGCCGCATTATTCATATACAGTATCAGTCGTGGCTCTGATACCACTGTTGGGGAGCGCAGAATACCCCCAAGATCACGACTATAGCGTATATGAGTAATAAAAAATCTTTTACCGTTCTAATCTATGAGTATAAGATCATACCTTCAGACTTGAACGTTGGAACACTTGATTTGATTGCTCGACCTCAACCTTTTAGCCTTCCGCCGTATTCCCGAAAATACCTTCCTTCTCTCACAAGATGGTGGGATCTCTCGGCCGACCTAGGGTTTCTTATTTTTCTTTTTCCTCAAAAACGTTAACCCTAGCAACCAACTGAGAGGGTATTTATAGGGCTACAACAGGGACCAATAGGCAAATATGAAAAGGACTTCCCACGTAATTAAATCTCCTAATCCTATCCGGGTTAGGATTCAATTACGTAAATTACAATTCATTCCACTAAAGAATATAATTGTACTCCTAATCACATTCGAATTTATATTTTCAAGCCTTAATATTAAATACTTATTATCTCCCCACGTTAAGATAACAGATATCCACCAATTAAATTTAATTACTGACAATATAATTTAATTGGCTGTTATTATCCTTGAGACTTATCCACTTAACTTATTTGATGTATCGGATTCAAAATCCACTTGCAAGATTTGATACAATCAAAACTTATAAGCTTTCTCAAGGGGATATCATCAATCCAAATTAACAGGACGTGGATTCCTTCAACTATTAATATTCACCATATATATAATGTTAATTGACTCATCTAGAATCTCACTCTATGTGTAATCAAAGCAATAATCATTACATACACGTGTCTAGAAATAGAATTCGGATTAAGAGCATAAGTAATCATAATATTCATGAGTTTTAAATTATTTTATAAAGTCAGTATAAAATAATTAACTCAACTGGGTCCTGTTCAATACACACAAAGTGTACTAGCACAAATAGTTAGAATAAACCATTCCCCGTAGTCAAGACAGACCTACTAAAAATTTGTGCTACAGTTCTACTGATGGTGTGTCCAATTCCATCTAAAACTGTGAACAATAAACTTGTATTCCAAAAGAACCGATGATCTAGTCTTCTGTGTGTAAGCCGTACTCTACACACTAGATCAAATACTCTTTGTAAATACTAGACACATGCACATATATATATATAGTAAATGGCACACATTGCTCAAAATGAATTCTCATTAAAATGTAAAGAATAACATAAAGCATATCTTTTAGTCTATATCTCTATCAAGCACTACATGCTGAAGATCGTGCATTGCTTTTGAACTGTTTGTACACGAGGGATGAAAAGTATTGTCTTGTTTTGCTTTAATAATGTGACTGTGAAAATGAGAATGGACTGAAAATTGATGCTAATTCCTGTTAAATGACCATCCTGTAGAGATTTATAAACTTGTAGATCTGATGCCTACTTTCAGGTTATTGAAAAATCAATCTCACTTCTAAATCCAGCAGAAGTTCTCAAACTTTTAGCATCTCTTAAATCTATGCTCCCAACAAGGTAACATTTTGTTTTTAAATGAGGTTGATAATGCATATTGTTGAATTGAGGCAAATTTGTTTCCTGCATGTATGGGTCGCTAAGATTGTTTGTTGTAGGAAGGTTGAATTATCTAATTTGCTCATGAAGTAAAAGCCTATTTACCTCTCCTTTCTGCTCACGCACTATGTTCTGTTGCAACTAAACACATGTTTTGTGCTTCACTACAACTGCACAACTGAAAACTGAAAGGTATTGAACGCTGTAGCAAAGAAAGTAAATTTATAACAAGAAATTTACTCGGTGCCACCATTTAGAGATTTGTGATGTTATAAAATGCAGCTGTAGTATGTAGGCTGTCAAGGGATAGCGCATACTTGGGATGTTGGCAGTATATGTAGGTGCATATGTGGTTAGTAAGTTTTTAGTTATATAAAAATAAATAAGAATCATTAAGTACCATACAACAATAATGATGATAGCATTTTTTTTGGATAATAATATCAATATTAATAACAATAACAACTAATAATTAGTGCCTGGTAGGGAATACAACAAATATTAACAAATATTCCTCTAATAAGATCGATATTAGTACGGCTAAGCATAAAATCAACAAAAACACAGAATAATAATAGGAACCAAAATCCAAAAGAAAATAGTGAGAGACGAGGATTTTATGTGGTTCACCGAAGCTGGGCTACGTCCACGGCAACACAGGATCTGCAAGGCTTCACTAAGAGTTGAATCAGGTACAAGCCCTCAAAACACACTCTCTCAAAAACTCTTATGATCCAGAGAGTTGAATCAGGATCTACAGCACATGGAGGATGTCCTCACAGAGCCTTCTTCTCTTTTTTTTATTCGCTCAACTTCACCGGTTGAAGAAGACACACAAAAGGATAAAAAAGACTCTCCTCCAATCTAATCCCATCCCAAAACTGGCTCCACACTTTTGGCAACCATGGACTGATTTCCAAAACTGGCTCCACACTTTTGGTTTTGGCAACCATGGACTGATTTTCAAAACTGGCTACACACTTTTGGCAACCATGGACTGATTTGCTGCCTTGAAAATCTCCAACAAATCCTCCCTAAGATCAGATTTGGAAGTTGCAACAAATCCTCCTCAAAATCAGCTTCTTAGTTGGCCAAATCGAATTCAAAATTAGAATTCAAACTCCCTCTTGATGAAATTATTAAGCTCCATCCATAACAATCTCCCACTTGGAGATTAATGACATCAATCTTAGATCTACCTTCTTTCTCTGTGCCACGCTCTCCTGGTCTATCTCTTGGAAAGCTGCACCAGACTTAACTTGTCTTTGCTCACAACTTTGGTGAACATATCTGCAGGATTCTTAGCTCCATCAATTTTCTCCAGCTTCAACTGCTCCTCATCCAATGCACTGCGTATGAAATGATACCTAAGCTGAATGTGCTTGGTTTTTGCATGAAATGCTGGATTCCTTGCCAAGTGAACTGCACTCTGATTGTCGCTCCATAATGTATTACACTCGTGCTTCTTGCCGAGCTCCTCCATCAACCTCTGTAACCAGATCATCTCTTTACTAGCTTCAGTGATCGCCACATACTCAGCTTCTATAGTTGACAATGTCATTATCTTCTGCAATTGAGATACCCAGCTCACTGCTGTATCACCGACAGTAAAAACATAACCAGTGGTGCTCCTCCCACCGTCTCTATTACCAGAGTGATTTGCATCTACAAATCCCTGTACTTGAAGACTATCACCTCCATAGAACAAACTATAAGTTGACGTACCCCTGAGATATCTCAAGATCCACTTCACTGCATTCCAGTGCTCATTGCCTGGATTCTACATGTACTTGCTGACTGCTCCCACTACTTGTGCGATATCCGGTCTTGTGCAAACCATTGCATACATTAGACTTCCCACGGCTGAGGCATATGAAATTTTAATCATCTCATCCTTTGCCTTCTGAGTTGTTGGACACAACTTCTTGCTGAGCTTGAAGTGTGCTGCTAAAGGTGTTGACACTGCCTTTGCATTCTCCATATTGAACATCTTCAGTACCTTTTCTACATAGTCCTCCTGAGATAGCCACAGCTTCCGTTGCTTTCTATCTCTGTTGATCCTCATGCCAAGAATCTGCTTTGCCTTTCCCAAATCCTTCATTGAGAACTTCTTTGCCATCAGTTTCTTGAGCTCTTCTATCTTCCTCATACTGAAACCTGCTACAAGCATATCGTCCACATACAAGGATAAAATAATGAACTCATTTGCAATATACCTTTGAAAGTACATACAATGATCTGACTGGCATCTGGTGAAGCCTTTCTCTAGCATGAAATTGTCAAACTTGAGGTACCATTGCCGCGGAGCCTGCTTCAGACCATACAAACTTTTTTCAAACTTTTCTTCAATCTGCAGACCATGTCATCCTTTCCCATGACTTGGAAACCTTTGGCTGGTGCATGTACAGCTCCTCCTCCAAATCTCCATGAAGAAATGCTGTCTTCACATCTAGCTGCTCTAGATAAAGATCCTTCACTGCTACCATGCTCAGAATCACCCTGATGGATGTCATCTTGACTACTGGGAAAAAAATCTCCTAGAAGTCAATTTCCTCTTTCTATGCATACCCCTTGAAACTAACCTTGCCTTTTATCTCTTGGTACCATCGATCTCATTCTTCATCTTGGACACCCATTTGTTGAATAGAGCTTAACTTCACAAGATCCCAAGTCTTGTTTTGCTTTAAAGAGTCATCTCCTCTTTCATGGCTTGGCTTCAACAAAACATTCTGGCTCTCCAGAATCTATGTACAAAACATAATCATTAGCAGAATACCTCTGTGATGGCCTGGTAACCCTCGTGGTCCTCCTCAACTGTAGAAACACCGGTTGAGGTACCGATGTATGCATGTGGCTATCTATTCCAACCATATCTTCCTCCTCCACATCCTCGGAGTTTCCATCTTCAGTTTGCACTCGGAGAATTTCTTCTCTGACAGGATCGAGTTCTATAAACTCCTGTTTCTTTTCTTCCACTGCATCCTTCCTGTCTTTGTAAGTATGCTCTTCATCAAATACCATATTCCTGCTTTGAATGATATTATTGTTCTGAAAATCCCAGAGCTTGTAGCCATACTCATCGCCACCATATCCAATGAAAACACACTTTGTAGACTTGGAGTCTAACTTACTCATCTTCTCTTTCTTAATCAGAGAATAAGCAATGCAGCCAAATACTTTAAGAAAAGAAAGTTTTACCTATTTTTCTGTCCAAACCTCCTCTAGAATCCCACCATCCAATGCACTGGATGGACCTGAGTCAAACCTTATACTACTCTCTCTCTCTTAAGAATGGTCCTGTTCATTCTTTCTGCCACACCATTCTGCTCTGGTGTCCTTCTGATTCCATGCTTTGCGTAGTAGACATCAAACTCTCTGCTGCAGTATTCACCACTGTTATCTGTCTTGAGACACTTGAGACTTGCTCCAGTCTGGGTTTCACACATGACTCTCCATCTCTTGAAGATGCCAAAAACCTCAGCAAACACCCAGACTTTCCTACTGAAATCATCTATAAACATGACAAAGTTTATCCCACATATGATGCCACTGGTGTTGGACCCCAGACATCTGAATGAACCAACTCCAATCTTTCAGTCTTCTTTTGAGTTCTTGCCAACTGAAAACTCACTACTTTCTGCTTACCATAGATACACTCTTCACAAAACTCTAGATTCACCTTCTTTAGCCTGTATAGAATATTCAAGTTCTTCTTACTAAGATACCGAGCCTCCTGTGCCACAATGTAGTCACACCCGTGTCTCCTGCTTCCACTGAAACTAAACTCTCACTGTCTGCCAAGAAGTAGAGAGTGCCTGTCCGCTTTCCTTTGACAATAACCATAGACCCTTTAGTAATCTTCCACTGAGAATTATCAAAATAGATACATAACCCTCAACACCAAGCTGGCTGGTAGAAATTAGGTTTTTCTTTAACTCCGGGATGTATCTGGCTTGTGCAAGTCTTAATTCTCTGCCTGTCACTGGCTTCAGTACAATTATTCCTTTACCCACAATTCTGCACTGCTGTCCATTGCCAACTGTGACATGACCAAAATCTCCTTGGATTTAAAAATATGAAAATAGGTGTCTCTTTGAGCTGCAATGGTAAAAAGCCCCGAGTTTGCCCCATCGCTCAATAGTACTCACAACATTTGCTTCCTGACCTTCTTTCTTGCTCTCTGTAACTTTTTCTTTGTTCTTACCCCAACAATCCTTGCTCATGTGACCTTTCTTCCCGCAGTTCCAACACTTCAGGGGAAATCTTCCTTTGGACTTTCCTCTGCTCTTGGATCGGCCTTTCTCTGACTTCTTCCTCTCCTGTAATCTTCCTCTGGTATCCACCATGAGTGCAACACTTATAGAAGTCCCACCCACAGCCTTTCTTCTCATCTCATCATTCAATATACAACTAATTGCATCATTGAATGTAAGGTTACATGATACCGAGTTGCTGACTGTCATCACAAGATTGTCCCAACTCTCAAGAAAAAGAAGAGCCCTGAATGAATCATCAAAAGCAATAGAGACCGACTCCAATTGATTAATCATCGTGTTGCACTCGTTCAGATGTTCCGTCACTGAACTATTCTCAGCCATCTTCAAATTGAAGAGCTTTTTCATGAGAAATATTTTGTTTGAGGTGGAAGGTTTTTCATATAGCTTTGTTAAAGCGGTCATTATATCCACGGTGGTCCTTTCCTTTGCAATATTATACGCCACTTGAGGTATCAACGACAATCTGATCATGGCCCGGGCTTTCCTATCCAAATCATCTAATTTGAGTTGCTCATTGAATCCGGCATCTTTCCCTCTAATGAAAGGTAAAGATATAGGTAGTCCTCAATTTGCATCCTCCACCATCCGAAATTGTGACCATTGAATTTCTTGATTTTGATCTTGTTTTCTGTCATCTCTTTGTTGATTTGTTCGACCGTAATAATATGAAGAAAACCAAGCTCTGATACCAATTTGATAGGGAATACAATAAATATTCCTCTAATAAGATCGCTATTAGTATGGCCAAGCACGCAGTTGCGATAAAATCAATAAAAAATACAACAGTGGTTCACCCAAACTGGGCTACGTCCATGGTGGCTCCATGGTGGCACAGGATCTACAAGGCTTCACTAAGAGTTAAATCAGGTACAAGCCCTCAAAACACACTCTCTCAGAAGCACAGGATCTGCAAGGCTTCACTAAGAGTTAAATCAGGTACAAGCCCTCAAAACACACTCTCTCAGAAACTCTTATGATCCAGAGAGTTGAATCAGGACGGAGGATGTCCTCACAAAGCCTTCTATTCTCTTTTTTTTTTTTTTATTCACCGGTTGAAGAAGACACACAAAAGAATCAAAGACTCTCCTTCAATCTAATCCATCCCAAAACTAGCTCCATACTTTTAGCAACCATGGATTGATTCCAAAACTGGCTCCATACTTTTGGTAACCATGGACCCCAAGATCAGATTTGGAAGTTGCAACAAATTCTCTTCAAAATCAGCTTCCTTAGTTGGCCAAATCGAATTCAAAATTTGAATTCAAACTCCCTCTTGATGAAATTAAGCTCCATCCATAACACCTAATAATTAAGCTCCATCCATAACACCTAATACTTAGTACATAATACTGATAGTAATATTTATAAGAGTGTGCCATATGTTTGCCCTCACAATGCTAAATGAGCTTCATATGCAGCTGTAAAATGCTAATTGATATATGTCACTGTGTTAAATAGCCTGCCTTTTCGACCTATATGCAGTACGGCTATATAGTCACCACAAAAAGAATGCAATATGGTCATGGAATTCAAAAGACTGCATGGTTAATAATTATCCTTTCATTTTAATTTTTAATTCTATTCTAGGACTTACAGCAGTTTACTGTGTCTTACTTTGATTATTAAAATTAAATTTCAGGAAGAGAAATCAAAAAATTTTGGGCATGTTATTGTCCATATAAATTGCCTTGAAAGCTTTTCTCCTTTTTGCTTCACAACACTAATTCATGAATTATGACTTACTCATTTCCTGACTTCTGCATAAAAGAGTGGATTCTGGGGGAGGTTCTTTGCTCTGGACTCCTTTATAAAAGGTAGAATTTATTGGAGATAGTACCACTCGGTCTTTGTCTCCATTTCCTTTATACCTTTTGGTACCATGTCTGTAATGCTAAGCTTGAAAGCTAAGCATAACCCTTCATTTCCAGCTGCCACATCCTTCTTTTAAAGCTCACTTATCTGTGGATTAAAAAGACACCTCAGAGTAAGTTATCTGCAACAATGCCCATTTCCAGAACTAGATGAAGTTTTCTTTACAATGCCTCTCCAAGCATTCAATTACTTATATATTGTAGAAGTATGCAGATCCCATCGCTTTTGAACTTTGAAGTATCTATTCCTCATAATTTCTGTGTAGTCTGTTGCAAACTTCCTGTGTTGTCTGTGGACATCTGCATAGCATTTCACTTTTCATATCTGTAGTTCTCAAACCAATGGGGTACCTAATGGAAGCAAGGTGACTCTTCTTTCCAAACAACCCATTCTTTAATGAAGACTACAAGCTTTGCCATATTGTGGCTTCTGTAACTTAAGCAGAATTCACATAGGGAACTTGTTTAGAGAAAGCAGCAATTAAGTGTCCTTTGCCATATTGTGAGCAGCTTCATTTCGTTCTCTTCTAACATAGGAAATGAACACTATGGCGATTTAATATTCTAGTGTCTTCCACTATCAAACCTGCAATCGAGGGTATGTAATTAATCTACTTAAGAGCTTTCCTTGGGTCTGTGGCTTCTGTAACTTCTGCAGAATTCACATACGGAACTTGTTTAGAGAAAGCAGCAATTAAGTATCCTTTGTAATCTCTAATGACTCATCCAATTCCTGCTTGATTGTTGTCAAACAAAGCTGCTCTGGAATTCAGCTTATAAAAAGGTTCATTGGGAGCTTCAAACTCTTTTCTCCACCGAAATAGGATCCTTGTTAAGTTGGTTGAATATAATTTCATTTTGTGTTTCCAACTTGATCCAGTAATCATCACAAGCATGTTCAGACCAGAAAATCCCAACTGATTCTGCTTTCCAGAGTTGTTTTTGTCCCACTGTTTGAAATTCTCTCACATAGTTCTTATCTTTTGAAAAACTTACTCTATGTTACTTCATAAAAGATTCATATTCTATGAATTGTCTATCACATCCGTACATTTATTGGCCTTAGTCCTCATTGGTTCAAATCTAAACCCTCTTCTTTTCTTTATTCCAATTAGCTCATCTTGACCTTGAAGAGAAATGAACAAAGGGCCAAGGTTTTTAAATCTTATGGGAAAGAGGTGTCCCAATTCTTTTATAGAATGAGATGTCCTATTTCTCGTCTTCTCTTGATCCTCGATCCAGTCAAGTATCCTAGTACATGCTCAGGATGTTTTTTTAATAAAAAAATATTATGAAGTTTTAGTATTTTAATTAATTTTAAACATGTTTGAACTTTAAAAGTTTATTTTTATGATAAATTAGGTCTATTTATAATTGACACTATAAAGTATTTGGCCAATATGGAACAGAACGGGATGACTGAGATGGCTGAGATTGGTTCCGAACAAGACGTCTCAGTGGTCTCAACTTCGGTTCCATTGAGACTTGAATCATTACTGCAAGTAAGATGTTGTGCTATTACTGATGGGTATATGTTTCTTCATTCTAGAGTTGCGAATACCTGATGTAATCTTTCTTTATATTATGATCACAAAGTCTCTTATTACTCCATGTAAACATATACTCTTCAAACCCAAATCATGAAAATAACTCTCACCTACTGCTTTTCTAAATCTCTGCAAATGTATTTCTGATTTATCTACTCTCCCTTGTTTTCTTCTGCCTTCATTGTTTCACTAAATTTGCCTGTATGTAACCATGGTAAATTCATTCTTCAAGCTAGAAATTTCTATGAATCCCTAGACTCATTCTTTCTTGACTGCTCTGGGTGCCCAAAATCATTGTCTGCTTGTTTTGCTTCCTATGTAACCAACAGTTACATCAATGTGATGTTTGGAATAATTTGCAAAAGTATTTCACAGTCTTCCCATATCAGACTTAATCTACTTGATAGTCAATTGCTTGGCATTATGAAAGCATTTTGGAAACCCATATTTTGCATTTATTTTCCCTTGCTCTTTCACCCAGCTTTGTTTCCATGAGAAACTCCAATGTGAGAACTTTTCCTTAATTTAAATCTTTGAGGGCTTGAACCATCCAAGGGTTCCCAAGCCCTTGGCATTTCCATCTTAATATTTTCTTAGTTCCTGGCAAGGCTGGTATAAACCATTTATTGCCGATCTTTCATTACTAACTTCTTCCTGTTCCTATACCACTGAATGCTTACATTTTTTCTTACTCAAGTCCTCAACCTGATCATCAGAATTTCTTTTGTTTCCAATTAATCTATCACTGACACTCTACTTTTCCTATCTTTCTGGCCATGTTTCTGTGTTCCACTATGAGAAGTGCTTAACTTTGTATACTTGAAGACCC
Organism: Calamus simplicifolius; assembly: GCA_900491605.1. Classification (NCBI taxonomy): domain Eukaryota; kingdom Viridiplantae; phylum Streptophyta; class Magnoliopsida; order Arecales; family Arecaceae; genus Calamus; species Calamus simplicifolius. Next base: position 414,222 of record UESW01001551.1, on the reverse strand, counting down.
TGCGTTCTCATTTTCTACTGTTATTGCTGGCTAATAATCTTGTCAGGCTGAAATTTGTTGATATCTATTTCTGTTTTTAGTCATATTGCAAACCAGGCTTTGTCTTGACCCATGACAAGCATCCTCACTTTTAGAAAGGCTTACCATTACTATATAGTCAGCTTTTTCATCCTTGAATATATATATAGTTCACAAATTTCAAAGATGAAAAAAAGTATAAAAGGTAGGGTGACTCTATAATTCATATGGAACTAAGGTTGAGGAAGGTGACGAAATCCTGAACTTAGTTACATTCAAATATAACTAAGCCTATCTCTCTCTTTGTATACATATGGTTGGAAGAAATAGTTGATATTGGAGTATTTCTATCCAAATACAGTGATGTCTTCGAATAATAATAGAAAACTTTATCAATGATAGAATCAAGAAATGAAAAAACTTGCAAGGCCAATAGAAAAGATTAAAAAATAAAGAAAGAGAGAACCGAAGAGGACTAGAACTTGGATCCATCCTGGTGTGCGATCCTTTTATGTTTAAATCAATAAAGAGTATTTGGTAGCATTTTATAAGATGCTTTGATGCCCTAAGATTTCTAAAAGATATGAAAAAGATGAAGAGAGGATTATCTAAAGTGAGTCGAATTACATGTTTCTTTTATATACCTTTTATGTATCAGTACAAATAATCTTAGTTGGCGACCAAAATTCTTTTCCACCTAGGACTCCTTAGAGTTCGTTCCTTCTATAGTTGAGCACATACTGACATATTTAGTGTTGTGCTTTGTTTAGCCAAAGTGAACTCAGTTGCCACATACATCTTTTTGTTAGAGGTTGATAAAAATGCATATCATCAGGACTTATCTCATTGACTATTGCCAATATCAAAAGATACCTTTTCAAGGAAATGATCCACAAATTAACATGCAAGCAATATTTGTTTCTGACCTTTAATCCTGCTTCAATATTTTTCATCTTGGATACATATTACTATGATAACCATCCTATTTTTTCCTCCTCCATCCACCCGTACGCGCGCGTTGCAGCGTAACAAATGCTCAAACCCAGAAATCATGTGGAAACCGCTGAGGCATTCCCTAACCTATTTTCCTTATTTTGTTACATGATAAGTGAAAACTTCAAGTTATAATTGATCAGCATCTTTCCCATGATACCCTGTTTCTTTTCCATGGCCTGCTGTTTAAGACTTGTGGAGCTGGCCTGATTCCAAACCAAATATCAAACCCGTGCTAAATGTTGGGTTAGCTTTAGATTTTGTAAATTCTGAACCTACCCGCCTAGATCTGATCCATATAGAGTTTGAGCTTTTAAAATAGCTCAAATAGCAATAAGTTTGTATGAATTGGATGTCGATTCCATCTCTTAAGGCTTTATACTTTGGCCTATGGTATAAATTTGCTGTGGCCTGCAAATAAACCAGCTTCCCTTCTTTACAAACATGACATTCTGTTTTATTAGAGAGCCCATGTCTTCTACTTGAATTCAGGTAAAGGTCCATGATAAGCCAAACCTAAGACCACACAATTCGCTTGCAACCTTCTTCATACTCACACCCAATCACTCCTTCAGATGCCCAAAGAAAAAGATCTATTAGTAAACATCGAAGAACAAGAAATTAAATTTAAAATAAAAAATTTAAGAGATCTGCCTCTGCCTTCCCTTTTAATTTCTTTGGAAAAGAGCCAATATCACATCAGCATCATAGATAGACTCCAATGAACCAGAGAGGAATCCTCTCTTTCTCTTTTTCTCTCGGCTGCCTGTGCCTGATTATATAGAGGAGTTGAAGGCCTTTCATTTAATTTTTTTTAATCATCATTTTGGCTGTTGGCCTTGCGAGCGTTCCGTGAGCGTTCACGGAACGCTCGCGCTCTCACGAGCGGTCGAGCGTTCGATCGCGAGGCTCACGTAACGCTCGCGCTCACACGAGCGGTGGAACGCTCGCCTCGCGAGCGTCGTCTGAAAGCGAGCGTTCAGCCTCACCCCACGCGAGCGTTGAATGCTCGCGTGGGTCCCTTTTTTTTTTTTTTAATTTCAAACTTTTTCAATATAAATAGACCAAACCTAATAATCTCAAATGCCCACTCTTCAAGTTTCTTGAACTACAACCCGTCATACTTAAAAGAAACGAACGGTCTTCTTGATGTGTCGACATCTTCACTTTGAAGATATCAACTTGATGTGTCGACATCTTCACTTTGAAGATATCAAAGAAATACTCTATGGTCTCTATTCTCAAAGAAATGCTTCCATTCTTGGCTCGAAGTAGCTCTCGGTCTCAAACACCGTGGACATCCACCCTACCGTGAACGCGACGGCGTTTGAGACCAAGAGCTACTTCAAGCCAATAACGTAGAATGGAGCATTTCTTTAATTTGGTATCTTCTTGATTGTGGTGAAGATGTCGGTCTCGGGACGGCACATCAAGAAGATCGTTTGTTTCCTTTGAAGTATGACGGGTTGCAGTGCAAGAAACTCTCGTTTTTTGTTCTCTTAATTTTCTGCGTTGTATGCAGTAAGGGAGACGTATTTTTGAGTCTAACCAGCTGTTGGTATATGAAATTATTAGGTCAGAGTCCTGCAACTCTTTTGGTCTATTTAGCCATAATCCGTTTGGTAGTTGCATGGTTTTTATGTGGTTGCTCCTTTCATTTTCTTGAAGCAGCAGAGAGATCGTAATCGCTGTGTTGTTATCTTTTTACGTAATACGATTTTTCCTTCAACAGGAAGTTGAAGTGAGATCACCTTAATTATCTTTCGATTATTATTTCTGCTTGGATTGGTTCTTTTTATCTTCATGATTCTGTTTCTGCTTGGTGTTCTATATCCAAAAGAAAAGATCATATGAGAAGTCGTAAGAGAATGGCTGTCATGACGAGGATCAAGCATGTTCTTGGTGTTCCCTTACAAGAAACCAGGGTTAATGCATGGCTTGGACGAAACACTGGTCAAGTAATGTTGAGAGTGAGTTAATTCAATTCTTTATTTCATCTTAGGGTGCGTTTGATATAAGAGTTAAAAAAATAAGAGTGAAAAGTTGCATGATAAAATTTTAAGGATTCAAAATTTTCATGCTAATTATCTTTTCATGCGTATGTAAATGAATGGTTAAAAGTCATATTTTTCGTTCAATGCTGTGAGACAGAATACAGAAACATAATCTTGTGGTCAAAAGCCATATTTCTCGTCCAACGCGGTGAGTGAGAGAACGTAGACAAAATACAGAAACATAGGAGAACCGAATGGTCAAACAGGTCTTATGGCATTATATATAAAATAGAGTTGCAGTATGGTGGTATTCATGAGAAATATTTAAAAAGATATAGAACATAGTGGGAAGTCTCATATTAATCATTCCGAGCGTATTTGTGAAAGAGTTACAAAATTTAAATGAAAAAAGTGGCAGGCGTGTGATACTCGTATTCGTCCAAAACTTTCAAAATGACAATAAAGTTTGAAAGACGTAGGTATCTAGATTCTAGAATTTAACAATAGCCTTGAAACTTTACCTTATTTTTTCTTAGATACTAGTAAGAGATTTTTTTTATATAAAAAAATGATATGAAATACAGCAAATGTACAGATGTTTCATAATTTGATATATCAGATGTTTCTTGATTTATCTTAGCTTTTTAAGATAACCCAGAAATTGAAGGATATTTTAATGCAAAAGATTAGGTGTGCCTCTTGTTAACCTCTCTCTGTTCGATCTCGTTTCCATTTTGCTGCGATGTTTGTTATAAACATTAGCAGTTGTATTGGCTCCTTTGTTATAAACATTAGCAGTTGTATTGGTTGTTGGTCAATAATACAGAGGAATAGGAGCGAAAGCATACCTTTTTTTGATCGATTGTTGATTGTCTTTCTTTTTTAAACTCGGGAAGATAAATCACACAATGGGAAATGCCTTTATTATACAACCCAGATGGCTTGGATTGATCTAAGATCTCTTAGAATCCACGCACACTTTTTCCTTTGCATATATTTTTTTTATAGATAAGAAAGAGGACATGAACATGTTGAACCGTTTCCTCCCTCCATGAACGTCCTTCTCCTTAATGAGGAGGTTATTCCATTTCTTTCATGAAGAAACGTTAAACGTTTTTACTTAATGGATGTATCCACCCATTTAATATGAGAAACGTACGTTTGGGTACGTGGAATTTATATGAAAAATAAAGAAGATCTTAGATATCAATCATACAACCAAATGTTCAATATATTCCACGATGGAATTTTATAATGGAATTTATATGAAAAATAAAGAAGATCTTAGATATCAATCATACAACCAAATGGATCATGTGACTTGCGAGTTATCCTTGCATTTATGGAGCTGAAACTACTAAAAAAAATACAACTTGATCCGCAAAGACCAATCTTATGTCACATTGTTTAAGCATTTTTAATATCATCATGTATTGGTTGTTGGTCAATAATATAGAGGAGAAAGGACCGATTGTTGAGAATCTGGATGGTAATGCCTTTATTCCAACCCAGATCTTATTGATCTGATCTCTTAGAACCCACACACACTTCTTCCTTTGCATATAATTTTTTTTATAGATAAGAAAGAGACATGAACATGTTGAATCCTTAATGAGGATATTGCCATTTCTTTCATGAAGAAACATTTAATTGAGAAACTTAGGTTTAGGTAGTTGATGGAATTTATATGAAAAATAAAGAAGATCTTAGATATCAATCATACAACCAAATGTTCAATATCTTCCACTCGATGGAATTTATATGTTCATATCTTCCACTCGACATTGGAATTTATATGAAAAATAAAGAAGATCTTAGATATCAATCATACAACCAAATGGATCATGTGACTCCGACTTATCCTTGTATTTATGGGAGCACACAGTTCATCTAACTATGCATAAACCTCTTATGTCACTTGACAACATGCCATCTTGGTGCTTATAAACATTAGCTGTTGTATTGGTTGTTGGTCAATAATAAAACCCTTGATCATGTAATTGCTGATCTTTAACATGATTGTCAGTCAAGTCGACTTAAGCTTAAATCTAATACTCCTCGAGTATGACAAATAAGTAGTCTCATCTTTGCACATTCCCCGAATGTCAAAGGCGATTGCCTGTATGAGTAGGCCAATCTCCAATCTCTTTACCTGTATGACATACTTGTTTTATTTATAAATAAGTGTTATATCACAAATGATTGATTCTAAATCAAAATATTTTTTTTCAATATGAGTCAATGAAATAACAATACAAGTGATACAGTAATCCCATGGATTTAACATGACCCATATACACATTTCTTGTGAAGACCGACGTAATCCCATGGATTTAACATGACCCATATACACATCTCTTGTGACAGGCTTAGTTAAAGGGTCAGCTATCATCCATTCGGGCGATGGAATACTTAGTATGTAAAATAACTTCTGGGCTATAATGTATCACAAAATTGTACTTGATGTCGATGGTTTGGTTCTACTATGATATCTGGAGTCCTTCGTGTGCGCAATAGCTGCTTGGTTATCACAACATAATCGTACAGACCCATTAGTTAATACACTGACTCCTAGATAGTAGGAATCTTCTTAACCAAACTACCTCATGCTACGAACTCAGCCTCCATGGGAGCTGAAACTACTTTTGCTACTCCACGATACTGATCCGCAGAAGACATATCTAGATATGGATTTACGCTCATCAAGGTCACCACCCCAATCAGTGTTTGTATATTGGTAGTTGCAGATCATATCCTTGATAGCAGAGCATAAAGTTTGCAATGCCTTTGAGGTATCTAAAAATTCTTTTTATAGCTTTCCAGTGCTCATGTCCTGGGTTTGACTAGTATCGACTGACTAACCCTACGGTATAACAAACATTTTTGGGAAATGCCTTTGATACAATCCAGATTGCCTTTATTCTACAATCGCTAGAGGACATGAACATGTTGAACCGTTATCCTTCTTGATCCTCTTTCAGGATCTTATTCCATTGTCTTTCTTAAGAAACGTCCTTTTTACTTAATGGACGACAACCATTTAATTGAGACACTACAAGAAAATACTGAATAGCGACGCAAATTTAGCATAATTGCGTCGCAAAATTGCGACCTCTTTGCGACGCCTTTGTGACAACAAAATATTGCGACGCATTAGTGACTCATTAGCAACTCAATTAACCAAAAAATCAAAAAAAATTAAATTTTTAATATTNTGCCGATCTTTCATTACTAACTTCTTCCTGTTCCTATACCACTGAATGCTTACATTTTTTCTTACTCAAGTCCTCAACCTGATTATCAGAATTTCTTTTGTTTCCAATTAATCTATCACTGACACTCTACTTGTCCTATCTTTCTGGCCATGCTTCTGTGTTCCACTATGAGAAGTGCTTAACTTTGTATTCTTTGAAGACCCTGCGTTCTCATTTTCTACTGTTATTGCTGGCTAATAATCTTGTCAGGCTGAAATTTGTTCATATCTATTTCTGTTTTTAGTCATATTGCAAACCAGGCTTTGTCTTGACCCATGACAAGCATCTGCACTTTTAGAAAGGCTTACCATTACTATTTGCCATAAGCACCTCCCTTTTCTTTTCAGAAAATTCCTTCCTATTTTCTGATAGAACTTCTTATTCAGTAACTCTCCATTGTTGTGGTAGTTTGAAAACTTTGTTTAATCTCCACTGAATTATTAGACTTAATCAGATCAGATAGTTTAGGTTGTGACACAACATCATCTCTCGTTCCCCTTCCGTGTTCTCTCTACGGCTAGCTTCTTCATGAAGCTTGAGTTTCTGCTGCATATTTGTCACATTATATTGTTCTTCTTTTTCTTCAGTATACTTCTCTAAGATGAACTTCTTCGTACTTTTAGATGGATTTGCTCAAAGCAAAGGTACATATTGAGGTTGAGAATTTTTCCCTGCTTCCATCAACTCCAATTTCTTTGATACAATCTCTGTTATTATACTTTAAAAGACCATAGAAATAACAGAAATTTGATTGCTTTTCATATTTAGATGTGCCCTTATATGTTTTTCTCGACATATTTCATCCGTGTCTGTATCCTCAGATTCAGTTTTTCCTCAACTTATCTTCTACTTCCACCCTGTTCCTTAATTCACACATTTGAGGGCAGATTGTGAACTGGAAGCCATGGGGGCCATCCCTTGGTGCAGTGGGAAAGGCTTGGACTAACAAGTGCAGTGGCACATATTCAAGTCCTGGGCTGCCATTGTGTAAAAGCATGCCAACAATTAGGTCTGTCCCCAGTTCACCCCTCCCAGGACTCTTGAATTGTTGAGAACATAACTGGGTAATGGCTTTTTTTAATTGCGACTTGAAGCCAAAATTATGACTCTGTGAATTTTATTTCAGATGGCTGAATATTACCTTGGAAATTCTTTAAAAGAACTAATTGCCTTTTGAAACTCCATGGTCCACCTGCAATCGCTTTCCTTCAATCATCTTGACTATGAAATTAAGAAAGGAACAGGTTCTCTCTTGACTCTTTGATGGCATGCTTTTCAATGGTTTCCAGACTATTTTAAGCATAGTCTTCATTGCTTGTGCATTGAAAGGTTGGCACGTGTGAACCTTCCCCACAGGACAATCTTCTCCTTTCTCATTTGCCTCTAATTGGACTATTCTCCACTTGAAGACCTTCCTTTTCTTTGTCGGAAAGAACCAGTTTCTTCTGAAGTTCTTCTAGGCTCTCTTCCATTAGTGGCTATCACATATTTGATCCACAGGCTTCTACAGGGAATTTAAATACCTTGAGATGAGGAACTCAGACAAGATGAGAAACTCCCATGGAACCTTCAAGTCACTAGAGAGATTGTACTGTGTGGTGCAATTTTATATTCAAGTGAATATCGCTTTTGGCTGATAAGAAATGTAGGTCCATTCTTTAAATTTTGCTTGTATGAGTGTATTAAATTGTTCTGTTATCTTGTTGGAAGATTAATTTGCACTTTTTAGATTTAAATTGTTTTGTAGCTTTATGTTCATCTTCTGACTTAAATTGTGATACAATTTTATCTTCTTGTTTCCAATTTCCTATAAAACATTCAACTTGCAATTTATTTCCCATTTTCTCTCTCTTGTCACAGAGGTGCAGTATTGGTTTGTGCATTTCGATGGCTAAGTAGTTTGCTTAGTCAACATGCAAGCAGTATTGCAACTCAACAATCATCGCTACTCATTCTGAATTCTTTATACCAGGTAACATATCATTTCTCATCGCCCTGTTTTATGAAGAGCTTCATATTTCTGATCTCTGAGAAAACAGAAAATTTTTTCCTTAGACTGCAATGTCTGAATAAAAGTATGCCAGGCATAACAGCGGTGCATATTATATATTTTATTGAAAATATAGAATTATTGTACCAGTTCTCTAAACTTTTTCGTTACAATGAAATGTACCATTTATGCAAGTAATGTGCCTTTGCTATCTCCATATGGTATGAAAAATGTCTATCTGAGGCCTTGTAAACTTGTACCATTTACTGGAATTTTGTAGAAATCTTCAAAACCATCTATTCTGGATTACTCATCTTTCAGTTTTTCTTTGCTATCCCATTCCTCGGTGAAGTGTGGTAGGTTCAGGCTTTGGTACCAATCCTCATAGCAATCCAACATCCCCGACTACCTGTCACCTTGTCCATCTCAACCATTAAAAATATGTCATGTAAGGTAGCCTTGTTTAGTCTTCTGTTGTTGGAACCCCTGATATGGGCCTCTATCAGTTTGCCTGAGAAATGCCTTTCAGCTTTCTGGCAAATGGCAAATGATGTTTTCTTTAAGACCAAATGCAAGTACTATGAAATTGGGTATGTTGAGTGTAGGCTAGCATTCATCGGCAGCAATTTTGTTTTTCAAATGCGTAATAGCATGGCACAAAGGATTCTTTCAAATATGGTTCATCCCTGTTTTCTTTTGAATGAACGCTTGAAAGAACTGCAACTGCTTTTCACCACGACTGGATTCTTTCTAGCCAATCACTATTAATTTTTTTCGTTTTGCAGCTTATTGACTCAAGGATTTCAACATTTAATTCAGCTGTTCAGCTTTCTACTTGTTTAGATTACTTGTTTGCTGGGGTGAGTTCTGCCGCTTGCTGTGGTAGTGAGATTATTAATGGACTAATACTTCTGTGCTCTAAGCCACGCTCCTCTTCTCAGGTCCCTGATGATGAGGCTGATGAGGAAAAGATTTCACCAATTGTTTATGAGGACAGAGACAGCGAGGAAGAAGAATCTGAAAATGAAATGGAAATTGATGAAGAGAGTGAAGAACTTGGAGATCTCATTGATGCATCTGGTGACTCTGATGGAAGTGAGGTCATGAGTGATTGATGTGCGTGCGTGCAGATCAACCCCATTATTGGTGGATTTTGAGTTGTGACAGTTAGGTGCATTCAAGAAGTGCTTCATGCTGTGCAGTGGCAGTTGTATTCCACCAAAATTTCTTTATACGTTGAGTTTTAAATTAATCCAGGAAAAATACCTTCATGGCATCATCTGTTGTCTTATGAGTTGATAGATCGGAGCCTTTAGGTGTTCTTTGTTTTTTATTTTTGATCATTTAGTTTTGCACCCTTGAACGAGTTATTGGGATTTCAGTTCCGAGCTGCTCAATTATTCCGCTAATCCAAAATTTGTAACCTCCTGATCTTGGAAGCTAACCAAGTACTGGTAGATTTTGGTGTTGAATTGCTTTATGCTAAGTATTTTCCCCCCTTAACACAATCATGTAGTATATGTAAATTGCTCCATGGAGGCTTGATATTTGTCAGTATTCATGGTTGCTGGTCTATGTTCATAGTCAATATGGACAAAAATATTTCTGAAGTCATCTTAGCCAACAGGGACAAAAATATTTCTGAAGAACCAGGATGATTTGTACTGGGGAAGGAAAAAGATTGGAATAATTTGTTGTGTATTAGGTATTTCAAGATTTTAGCAGATATTACGGTAATAAGCCTTAATCAAAAACTAGTTGTGATTGGTTGCCTGTATTCTTTTTTTATTTAATTGGATGCTTTTTTTTAATTTAGTTTGGTTTTGAGTTATTTTAATGCGGTGCATTGCTATCGCAGAACATTTTTTTCTATTGGATTCATGTTTATAATGTGATTATAGTGTTATACTAATTGTTCAACTATTGTAATCTAGCACATTATTCAGGCATAAGATTGGTTATGTATAAAAATAATCATCCGTCAGACAGAGAACCTAAAATCCATGCCTAAAATCAAGGAAGCATGAAGTTCTTATCATGTTTCCTTTAGAACAAATTGGTCTCTTAAGTTGATAGATGGATAAAAATTCATATTGTTGATGTGGTAGCATGAATTCGGAGTCCAGTGCGGTATATTCCGAAGATGTGCAAGAATCCAATTTCTGAATGTATTAGCTTCTGAAGGCCATGGGTATTCATTATCAGGTGGTTTATGAAGGTACCACATGTGACATCATGGTGTTGATGAAGAGCAATAAGCGCGATAACGTATACCAAGCTCTTTGATGGGTCCATCCAAAAAGGACTCGTGGTTATCCTTTGTTAGATTGCCCGAAGAGTTCTATGACTTGATGCTTTTGAATGCATGATCAGTTGTGGAAAATTATTTTCATTGCTACTTACTGTGCTCACCTCAGATTTTCAAATCCTGCATTCTATTTATTATTGTTGGTTTCTAGCTCTTCTGATAGGATCGATCGAATTTTATGTAAATCATATTAATCATTTTTAAATTACTATTTCAGTTTTATTTCTTATTATTTTACTCAACTCTTCTTAATAAGTTGGTAGGACAAAACTACTTCACATTCTTTTGCTAAACTTATGGTGTGAGAATATGTCGTGTTTCCAATTAATCCGTTGGAATTCTCATTCTTTTGCTATTTTTTGTTAAATCTTTACATTTTATTGATGAAATGGCTGATGATTTTATTTTATTTTTATAATTAATACATTAAAAAAAAAAAGCTTCTGAGATTTTCCCATCAAATTAAATGATTGTTGGATGGATTAGCTCAAAGTAGGGGTTAGCTTGGAGTTCAAGTTTAGCTTGGTCCAAGTCGTCGTCAACCGCAGAACAACAAGAAAGGAAGAAGAGAATACAAAGCGCGTGCGCGCGCGCTGAAACATTGACGGTGGACCCAAAAATTAATAACGTGATCAAAAGAGCGAGGGAGCTTCAATTCGCACCGCAAAAATTGGAGAGAGATGGAGAGAAATAAATAAAAAAAAGATAATTTAAAAAAAAAAATTTAAAAAAAAAATTGAAGGTGTGGAGAATAGAAGCTCCCGAAGAGCGATGGCCATGCTCCTAACAACGTAATTAACACGCTTCCTCGTCGTCCCATTGATTTTAACACTGGACTAGCTTTCAACAAAACAATTTACTTGACTATTTTTAGTCATTTTGTTAAAAGTTGTACATAAGATGCAGCTTCGTGGTGGACCAACGCATATGCCAATGCACCATGTTCTACTAAGTTGGTGAAATGTTGGTTGGGTAGGCTAGTCCAGTGGCAGTGCCCGTCTTTTAATGTGGAAAGTTCTGATTCAAAAAGATTTTTCCTTATCAAATTAATATTTTGGAATAATATCCAATTTTAATATAATACAGTAAATTAAAATATTTTTATCATTTATTAAAGTGTAGAAAATTATGAAGGATATTCATTAGTGAAGATTTCTTGACAAATAATTGGACCAAATTACATATATCTAGTCTCTTCAATTCAATACGTACGCATGAGAGATTTCAGCCTAAGTTACTGCAGAAATTTATTTGCGATTTCACCATTGGCTTCTTTGGCTTTATGTTTCCCGATGGCACCACCTTATATACTTCACCATCTAATCTCTTCAATTCAATGTAGATGGGAGATTTCAGTCCAAATCACTATAAAATTTTTTTCGAGATTTCACCATCGATCCGTTTCCTTGGCTCTAGTTCACGGATGGCACCACCTTATACTTTACCCATTTAGTCTTCTCAATTTCTTTGTAATAATTCACCATCGAATTCCTTGGCTTTTAGTTTATATATCAATGGCACCATCTTGTACTTCGCCCATCTAGTCTCTTCAATTCAATTCATATGTCCAATTAAATCACTGTACGTAGAAACTTCGTTGCCATTTTATCATCGGCTTCTCTAGCTAGTTCCACTTCACCGATAATATCACCTTATACTTCATCCATCTAGTCTCTACAATTAATTCAAATCACTGCAGAAAATTCTTCGTAATTTCACCATCGGCTTTCTTGGCTTTTAGTTTACCGATGGCAACACCTTATCCTTCGCCTATCTAGTCTCTTCAGTTCAACATATATGAGAGACATTCCAGTTCAAATCACAGCAGGAACCTCTTCGCGATTTCACCATTGGCTTCTTAATTTGGCTTTCAGTTTATTGATAACATACACCATCTTATACTTCATCCGTCTAATTAATCTCTTCAATTCAATGCACAAGAAATTAAGATTCCAATCCAATTTCTTGTGGAAACTATTTCACGATTTCACTGTCAGCTTTTTTGGTTTCTGGTCCACCGATGGCACCATTTTGATATTTCGTTCGTTTTTTGGACCACCATCTGGCCTATATTCCACTGTGTCCACCACCGAGCACAATTCTTCGCCTGCTCCATCGCCATTCAAACGCGACGATCACAAAAGTAATACATACGTACGTAATAAGGTTGTGATGGTCCTTTCAATAGTTTCACATTGAGAAATTAGGAATTAGTTGAGTGATTTATAATCGGTTAAGCAAGAAGGACAAGGCATCAATTGGATCCTTTTTGAGCTGTGGTGGCTCAAGTTAGTGTGAACCTTGTCCATCTTGCTTTCTTGTAACGAAACGGGCCCATGGGCTCGGATCATTACATTATGGTATCAGAGCCATGCACCAGTCGGAAGTGCATGAGCTAAGTGCCACACAGGACAAAGTGCTACATCCATGAGGGATGGGAGCCATCTCTTGAACCTATGGGGGCCACCTCTAGAATTCTGCCTGCCTGGTGGTTGTGATCAATTGCCCCTGACGATGAGGATGTCGCCTCTGTAAGGGGGTAGATTGTAATGCCCCTTCCAATAGTCCCACATTGAAAAATTAGGAATTGGTTGAGTGGTTTATAACCGGTTAAGCAAGAAGGATAAGGCACCAATTGGATCCCTTTTTGGGCTATGATGATCCAAGTTGGTATGAACCTTGTCCATCTTGCTTTCTTGTAACGAAACAGGCCCGTGGGCCCGGATCGTTACAAAGGTTAAGTAGGGGACGAAATTATGATTGTGACGGGAGCTAGCTCTCATGGAATATGGAGTTTGTATTACTCATCATGCAGTTAAATAATACCAAAACAACTCGGTTTCTCCGCTTTCTCGAGTTATTTTAAGAAAAATTCGTCGAGATATGGGAAAAAAAGGGGGCCAACCAAAAAAATTAAAAAAAAGAACATATGGATTCACGTTGTGTCCACGGCTTTTGTGAGCAATCATGGAATCTTAGGTCCATATATTAATCCTATCACAAAAAAAAAAAAAACAAGGTTCTAGCTTCAGCTTTATTATATTAATCTTAGGTCCAATCCTTTATTATCACGTATATCATTGTTATGTTTAATAAAATAATGGTTCTAGCTTCAGCTTTAAAGGTTTTCTTACATAATTTGGCTTGATTACGAAATTCACATTTATATATAGAAAATTAAAATGAATTTAGGAACTAAATCAAAATTAATTATTTATTAAACTTGTAGTTTTCTTTTCTATATGACCCAATCCATAATGCCAAAGATTATGAGTAGAGTTCAAAATTTTAATATTCATTATAAGCAAGTTTATAATATTTGTAGCATAACCTTTTCTCACAAATGATCCCTTTTTAGAAATAATAAATTTATGATATTCAAAGATAATATGGAAGCCATAATCAAAACTCTTTCTAAGTTTAAAAATATGATTTATAATTTTTATGGTACTCTTTTTTTTTAGAAGAGAAAAAAGTTAAATAATACCTTTTATCCATAAATACGCTTATAAAAGAACTGTCCATGAACATAGCTTGTTTGCAATTGGTGGCCTCATAAGTTTTAAATATACTCTTATATAGAGTTAGGTGATAAGTAGGGTTAAAGTCAATCTAACAACCTTCTTCTATGCTAGCCATAAGGATCATGGTGAACATGGTTACCATGTTTTCTTTAATAATTTAAGCTTAATTTTTTCCGTATTATAGTTGTCCTTTGTAATAACAACATTATCTCGTAGGATTATTTTTATAATCCTTCGTGTTCTTGAAGTCTTTCTTAGGCTTAAAAAATTTCTTCTATACTTTCTTTTAAAATTAGATACTGATTTTCTTTTAAAATTAGATATTGGTTTTTCTATGTTATAGATATTTTCTTATTTTTTCTTAACTCTCAAGCATATATATCTTCTTTTGAGTCTCATCTTCAATTAAGATATGCTGGATTTATTTATTTAAAGTTAGTGTTTTTTACTTATGTTCAAAATATGCTTTCACAAGCGATGGAATTTGCTAATTATGTTTGAAATTTAGAAGTTGTCTTCAATTAGTTCTCCATATTCAATAAGTAATATCATGCATAGGAGACTGTAGTACATGAATTATGTGATTAGGCATCATCCAATTTGAAGTCAGTATAATCATATAACAAGATGAAATAATTTGCGGCTTGTTCATAAACCTACCTCTATCGAAAAGTTGTTCATAGCCCTACTATAGTTCCATATTTGTAGCAAAAATTGAGAGCAATGAATTTGTCATCGCATAAGAACATAGCAATAAATATAATAATCCTTAAAACAATTTCTACATCTTAATGTACATTTTTTTAGATAAATTGCTTAGTAGATATGGTGTTATTTGTTGGGGAGCGCGGAATACCCCCAAGATCATGGCTATAGCGTATATGAGTAATGCAAAAATCTTTTACCGTTCTAATCTATGAGTATAAGATTATACCTTCAGACTTGAACGCTGGAACACTTGATTTGATTGCTCGACCTCAACCTTTTGGCCTTCCGCCGTATTCCCGAAAATACCCTTCTCTCACAAGATGGTGGGATCTCTCTCGGCCGACCTAGGGTTTCTTGCTTTTCTTTTTCTCAAAAGCGTTAACCCTAGCAACCAATTGAGAGGGTATTTATAGGGCTACAACAGGGACCAATAGGCAAATATGAAAAGGACTTCCCACGTAATTAAATCTCCTAATCCTATCCCGGGTTAGGATTTAATTACGTAAATTATAATTCATTCCACTAAAGAATTATAATTGTACTCCTAATCATATTCGAATTTATATTTTCGAGCCTTAATATTAAATACTTATTATCTCCCACGTTAAGATTACAGATATCCACCAATTAAATTTAAATACTGACAATATAATTTAATTGGCTGTTATTATCCTTGAGACTTATCCACTTAACTTATTTGATGTATCGGATTCAAAATCCACTTGCAAGATTTGATACAATCAAAACTTATAAGCTTTCTCAAGGGGATATCATCATCCAAATTAACAGGACGTGGATTCCTTCAACTATTAATATTCACCATATATATAATGTTATTGCCCAACCCACTGAGTTTATTGACTCATATAGAATCTCACTCTATGTGTAATCAAAGCAATAATCACTACATACACGTGTCTAGAAATAGAATTCAGATTAAGAGCATAAGTAATCATAATATTCATGAGTTTAAATTATTTTATAAAGTCAGTATAAAATAATAACTCAACTGGGTCCTGTTCAATACACACAAAGTGTACTAGCACAAATAGTTAGAATAAACCATTCCCCGTAGTCAAGACAGACCTACTAAAAATTTGTGCTACAGTTCTACTGATGGTGTGTCCAATTCCATCTAAAACTGTGAACAATAAACTTGTATTCCAAAAGAACCGATGATCTAGTCTTCTGTGTGTAAGCCGTACTCTACACACTAGATCAAATACTCTTTGTAAATACTAGACACATGCACATATATAGTAAATGGCACACATTGCTCAAAATGAATTCTCATTAAAATGTAAAGACATAACATAAAGCATATCTTTTAGTCTATATCTCTATCAATCTCCCACTTAGACTCAAAGCAATGCTTGTACACATCTAACTCCCATGCCCTCTACATGTCTATCAAAAACTTTTGAAGTTAAACTCTTTGTAAAAGGATCTGCCAGGTTGTCCTCAGATGTAACCTTGGTCACCAGCACGTCACCTCTTTGCACGATGTCACGTATCAGGTGATACTTACGCTCAATGTGTTTAGATTTCTTATGGGTCCTGGGTTCCTTCGAATTAGCAACTGCCCCACTATTATCACAATAAAGTGTAATAGGTAATTGCACTGAAGGTATCACACTAAGATCCAAAAGAAAGTTTCTTAGCCAAACAGCCTCTTTTGCAGCCTCAGATGCAGCCACATACTCAGCTTCCATGGTAGAGTCAGCAACACAAGTCTGCTTCACACTCCTCCAGCTAATTGCTCCACCACCCAAAGTGAACACATATCCCGAGGTTGATTTCCTAGATTCATTATCTGATTGGAAGTCCGAATCTGTATATCCTATAGGCACAAGACTATCTGCTTGGTAAACTAACATATAATCTTTAGTCCTTTTCAGGTACTTAATTATATGTTTTACTGCAGTCCAATGTTCTCGCCCAGGGTTAGACTGAAATCTGCTAACCATGCCTACGGCAAAACAGATATCAGGTCTAGTACATAGCATAGCATACATTAGGCTTCCTACTGCAGAAGCATAAGGAACTGCCTTCATACTTTCTATCTCTTCAGGTGTCTTAGGACACTGATCCTTAGATAGAGAAATTCCATGCCTGAAAGGAAGAAATCCTTTCTTGGAATTATGCATACCAAAACGGGTGAGAATTTTATCGATATAAGTGGCTTGAGATAAGCATATCATCCTTTGCTTGCGATCTCGCAAAAGCTTGATCCCTAGGATGTGACTTGCTTCTCCCAAGTCCTTCATATCAAATTGTCCAGATAACCATACCTTGACCGAAGATAACACTCCCATATCGTTTCCAATAAGTAAGATGTCATCCACATATAGCACCAGAAACACCAAAGTTTTTCCATCACGCTTCTTGTACACACATGACTCGTCAGGACTTTGATCAAAACCATAAGATTTAATAGCTTGATCAAAACGAGTATTCCAAGATCTAGATGCCTGCTTAAGTCCATAAATGGACCTCTTAAGCTTGCACACCAAGTGCTCCTGGCCTTTTACTATAAAACCGTCTGGTTGCATCATGTAAATGCACTCGTCAAGATTTCCATTAAGGAAAGCTGTCTTGACATCCATTTGCCAAACTTCGTAATCGAAATGAGCTGCAATGGATAAGAGAATCCGGATAGACTTAAGCATAGCTACTGGTGAAAAGGTTTCCTCATAGTCGATCCCTTCTTTCTGAGTAAAACCTTTTGCAACTAGCCTAGCCTTGAAGGTTTCCACCTTCCCGTCTGCTCCTCTCTTCTTCTTATAGATCCACTTGCATCCGATGGGTTTTACTCCCTCGGGTGGTTCTACAAGATCCCAGACCTGATTAAAGTGCATAGACTCTATCTCTGATTTCATAGCATTTTGCCAAAGAGTTGCATCTTTATCCTGTAATGCTTCATTGTAGCTACTGGGTTCAGTATCCAGTTCATCAGAGATTCTGTCATATGACTCTCCAAGGAACGTATACCGTTTAGGTGTATTTACAACCCTCCCACTACGACGAGGCACAACCTGATTGTATGTGCTTGTAGTAATACGATCTGACTCTGATCCTTGTGCTCCATCAACCTGCACTGGTTCTGAAACTGGTGCATTAATGGTATCCTTTTGTATCAGTTCAGGGTCAGTTCGTGTTACTATACTTCTCCCACTACGAATAGTTATTGGGAAGTTTGGGAACCTACTTTCTTGTGGTGTTTCTGCTTGTACTATTGGTATTAAAGGAGCCAGTCTAGTTTTATCGCCTCTCAACTCTTCTAGAGCAATTTTACTTCTGGGTTTGTGGTCTATAATATAGTCCTCCTCCAAGAATCGGGCATTGGTGCTAACAATGACCTTCTGATCCTTAGGACAATAAAATAAACCACCTTTTGTTCCTTTAGGATATCCAACAAAGAAGCATACATCTGTCCTTGATTCCAACTTATCTGGTTTACCTTTTAGTACATGTGCTGGACAACCCCAAACCCGAACATGTCTTAGACTAGGCTTGCGCCCAGTCCACAGTTCTGTGGGTGTCTTAGGTACTGACTTAGATGGTACCAAGTTAAGAATATATGCAGCTGTCTCTAATGCATATCCCCAAAACGAAATAGGTAAGTCTGAATAACTCATCATAGATCTAACCATATCCATAAGAGTCCTATTCCTTCTTTCAGCTACACCATTCTGCTGTGGCGTACTAGGTGCAGACAACTGGGATTCAATCCCAGCATCTAATAAGTAATCTGTGAACTCCCCTAAGAGGTACTCGCCACCACGATCGGATCGTAGTGTCTTGATATTTTTACCATGACGGTTCTCCGTTTCTGCCTTAAAAATTTTAAATTTTTCAAAGCATTCAGACTTACGGCGCATCAGATAAATATACCCATATCTTGAGTAATCATCAATAAAAGTGACAAAGTACTCAAAACCACCTCTAGCTTGGATGTTCATTGGGCCACACAAATCAGAGTGAACCAATTCTAATATCTCCTTAGCTCTATTGCCTTTGGCCGAGAATGGCCGCTTGGTCATTTTTCCTTCTAAGCAAGATTCACAGACCGGTAGTGCCTCTACTTCAATGAACCTAATGGTCCATCTTGAACCAGTCTAGAAATCCGTCTTAGATTTATATGACCTAGGCGCAAGTGCCAAAGATAAGTTTGATTCATTTCAGAAGGATGTTTTCTCTTACATGGTCTATTATTGTTATTCACTTCATTTAGTTGCACAGTAGGAGAAACAGGATTAATAATATAAAGACCATCCACCAATGTACCAGAACAGATAAAATGTTTATTTTTCTTAATAACAACGGAGTCATTAAAATAAACTGAATATCCATCATCAACCAACTTAGAAACTGAAATTAAATTCCTTCTAATTGAAGGTACAAAAAACAGTCTTTTAATATTAAAATTCTATTTCTACTAAAAGAAAAGCTAAAATCTCCCACTGCAACTACTGACACTCTCGTGCCATCTCCCAGAAATATGTAAATCTCTCCATCACTTAGCTGCCGGGTCTGCTGGAACCCCTGCAAAGAATTGCAAACATGATTAGTGGCTCCCGTATCTACACACCAGCCACTGGTAGATAACAGCACTAAACAAGTTTCAACTACAAGTGAATGAGATATACCTCTAGCCTGTTTCCTGGCAAGCCAAACTGGACATTGCTGCTTCCAGTGACCTGGCTGCTTGCAGACGAAGCACTTTCCCTTCTTTTTTATTTCCCCATTGGGCTGTGGGGCCTGATGCTGTTTCTTTTTCTGAACCTTTTTCTTCTTCTTAGCATGAGACTTCGAAGAAGAACCTTTTTCAGTAACCATAGCAACTGCAGGCTTCTTAATGAAACTCTCTGCTACCTGAAGTTCTTTAAGTAGCTCTGCCAATGAAAAATTCATTTTGTTCATAGTGTAATTTAGGCAGAACTGCTTAAAAGAATCAGGTAGGGACTGGAGAATGATATCAACTGGGTTTCCCCATCCATCTCCGCTCCAAGGATCTCCAGTTCATTCAGAAGACTAATCATCTTTAGAACATGATCCCTGACAGGAGTTCCTTCAGCCATATTAGTGTTCATCAGTTCTTTCATCGCAGTCTGCCTAGCTGCACGACTCTGATCCCCAAACATTTCTTTGAGGTTGAACATCATGTCATAGGCAGAGGGCATAGATTGATGCTGATGTTGCAGAACATTTGACATAGATGCCAATATGTAACACCGCGCCATCTCATCAGCCTTAACCCACTTACGGTAAGCTTGGGACTCCTCATCTGAAGCCCCTTCACCGGGCTCTGCGGGACAGACCTGAGTGAGCACATACTTGTACCCTTCTGCAGTTAACACTATATCCAGGTTTCTTTTCCAATCAATGTAATTAGGACCAGTCAATTTGTTTTCTTTGAGTATCACAGCAAGTGGATTGAAAGAAGACATTTTAATCCTGAGAATCATTCATACATCAAATAAGATATAATGAGCAATAAACTTTAAATTCAAAATTATAAGTAGGGCCCCTCAACCACTACATAATAAAGAATTTGCCAGCAGCCTAGTACATTTTGAATAGTATGCCTCGATGGGAGGACGTCTACTACTCATCATTTATCTAGACAGATAAAACCTATTAATTTTACTATCTAGGTAAAAGGTAACATACCAAGTAAAATTAATTAGCTGGCTAACTTTGGTCATATAAATATTTGTAGTGACTCCGATGGGGAGGATACCAATATTTATACCTAAGTGTATACCATCACTCAATGCTAGATCCATTGTCCCATGGTGGATCCCTCAGATGGAGAGGTAATCCAACATTAACAACTACCAGGGATTATTCTTGGTGAGCTGGCAATCAATTTCATCCTATGGGGAGGAAAGCACTAATGCTAACACGTGAAATTAACTACCTCACCAATAAACAAGTGATGGGACCATGGGATTTAAATGTGATTAATTCCCTCTCCCACTTAGTTATTTAAACAATATTTTGAGGGTTATAAAACTTGTGTTTGATTATCTTATAAACACAAACAGCAAGTGATTATCCAATTAACCATGTTCTCCTAGTTATAGACATAAGAACAAAAGGATAAACAATCAAGCAAGTATGCAACATAACCAATATAAACAAGATAAATAAAATCCCTGTTATTATGGTCAAAATTCTCCACGCAGATGAAGATCCTGTTGCACCATGATTGCTACTTTGCTCGACGATTTGCCGCTTCGCATACGGGGGTCTGGGGGCTGGCCCCCAGCGGGGATCGACCTTTAGAATCTTTGCAACGGATTTCCTTGAAATCTTATCTGCATCGGATTTCCTTATCTGCAACGGATTTCCTTGAAATCTTATCTGCAAGGATTCTGCTTAGAATCCTATCTTCATCCGATTCTAATCATATCTTCATCCGATTCTTCTTAGAATCATATCTTCATGATTCATCTTAGAATCATATCTTATCCGATTCTCTAGAATCATATCCTGCAACGTGCAGCAGGTCATCTTCCTCCATGGAGCCGCACCAGATTACAAAAATCCTATGCCTCCATATAGGAGTTCACATGCTACGTATTTACAATCACAAAGCTCTCAAAAAACCGGAGCATACATGCTATAAAATATTACAATGATCCTACGCCTCCTTAAAACCGGAGTTCACAAAACAGATCTAAGCAATATTAAATCAGAACACATACATTCATGTGACCATAATAACAGGATAGAAACCTGCAAAACAACGTTAGCAGCAAGCACGATCCATCCCACGCATGCATATTCCGATTAATGGAGAACATGGCCGCATTATTCATATACAGTATCAGCCGTGGCTCTGATACCACTGTTGGGGAGCGCGGAATACCCCCAAGATCACGGCTATAGCGTATATGAGTAATACAAAAATCTTTTACCGTTCTAATCTATGAGTATAAGATTATACCTTCAGACTTGAACGCTGGAACACTTGATTTGATTGCTCGACCTCAACCTTTTAGCCTTCCGCCGTATTCCCGAAATACCTTCTTCTCTCACAAGATGGTGGGATCTCTCTCGGCCGACCTAGGGTTTCTTGCTTTTCTTTTTTCTCAAAAGCGTTAACCCTAGCAACCAATTGAGAGGGTATTTATAGGGCTACAACAGGGACCAATAGGCAAATATGAAAAGGACTTCCCACGTAATTAAATCTCCTAATCCTATCCCGGGTTAGGATTCAATTACGTAAATTATAATTCATTCCACTAAAGAATTATAATTGTACTCCTAATCATATTCGAATTTATATTTTCGAGCCTTAATATTAAATACTTATTATCTCCCCACGTTAAGATTACAGATATCCACCAATTAAATTTAAATACTGACAATATAATTTAATTGGCTGTTATTATCCTTGAGACTTATCCACTTAACTTATTTGATGTATCGGATTCAAAATCCACTTGCAAGATTTGATACAATCAAAACTTATAAGCTTTCTCAAGGGGATATCATCATCCAAATTAACACGTGGATTCCTTCAACTATTAATATTCACCATATATATAATGTTATTGCCCAACCCACTGAGTTTATTGACTCATATAGAATCTCACTCTATGTGTAATCAAAGCAATAATCACTACATACACGTGTCTAGAAATAGAATTCAGATTAAGAGCATAAGTAATCATAATATTCATGAGTTCTAAATTATTTTATAAAGTCAGTATAAAATAATCAACTCAACTGGGTCCTGTTCAATACACACAAAGTGTACTAGCACAAATAGTTAGAATAAACCATTCCCCGTAGTCAAGACAGACCTACTAAAAATTTGTGCTACAGTTCTACTGATGGTGTGTCCAATTCCATCTAAAACTGTGAACAATAAACTTGTATTCCAAAAGAACCGATGATCTAGTCTTCTGTGTGTAAGCCGTACTCTACACACTAGATCAAATACTCTTTGTAAATACTAGACACATGCACATATATAGTAAATGGCACACATTGCTCAAAATGAATTCTCATTAAAAATGTAAAGACATAACATAAAGCATATCTTTTAGTCTATATCTCTATCATTATTAGCACATGAAAACTTTGGTAATGATAAGTTAGCAATAAATCACAATCTCTATCTTATGTAGTTGAGCCCATTAAATATTTCTAGTTCCTTCACTTGATGCATAGAGTTATTAATTAAAGAAATGGAATCCATTTGCAAAGCCTTACTATTTTAAAATTTTTGAAGCAGCAGCATATATAAGGATAAAGTAGGAAGAAAAAAAAAGAAAATATGAGGGAAAAAAAAAAAGATTTGGTTAGATAAGGCACACTAATTGATTTTTTTTTTTAATGTAGTGATTCCTTAAGTTTAATATTTACAATATTTTTAGAGGCTATACTTTTTAAGGCTAGCTATATATTGAGGACCAAATAACTGAAGCTTAAAAAGAGAAGAAGCAAATAAGAAGTTGAACATAAGGAATTTTTAATGAATTGTTTGTGAGAAATAATTGAGAGTTTTCTATTTAAGATAACTTTTACATTAAAAATTAAAAGATACAAATAATGATTGCTTTTGCAGTATCATCACAAGATAAGCGACAACCTATCTAGGAGTCACTTAGTGGTCAGTAACATATATAGATTTTTTTAAAAAAAATTAAAAATCTAAAATCAGGACTCAAAAAAACTGCCGGTATCCATTGGGAGCCATCCTTGCTCCCAATATTGTTAAAAATTTGAAATACAAAATATCCATTCCAATTACCCTTTGGTTTGTTTCAAAATTGATTTTTTTTTATTGTATGCTAAAAAATATCCTAACACCTCTGTGTCATAAATTTCCCTGCCCGCATGGTTCCACTTTTTGTCAAGTTTCTGTGAACTAACACAATTATAAAAATGAGTATTCTTCATTAATTAATGTTCCAGTCAAAACAAGGAAAAAAAAAAAACAAAAAACAAAAAAGAGTTCTTCAATAGCAAGTTCGGCCCTCACTTTCAAGTTGACAACTCAAACACTCTTTTCTGACAATTCAAATAAAAAAAAATATTTAGGACCTATTTAAATTTGACCAGCAGTTACCCTAATTCCTCTTCTCTCTCTATATATATAACGCATTGCTCAAGAGTCTGAAACCATTAGAGAGAGAGAGAGAGACCTTAAGATAGAAGATGGCTCTGGCTGCTGAGGGCTGGGCTGGTGTGGGATCCGCCATCGCCAGCCTCATGTTCCTGTGGGCTGTGGCTCGCCAGTACTTCCCCTCACAGCTCGATACCTACGTCTCCACCTACACCTCCAAGCTGGTCGGCCTCGTCTACCCCTACATCGAGATCACCTTCGCCGAGTACGCCGGCGAGCGGCTCAAGCGCAGCGAGGCCTACGCCGCCATCGAAGCCTATCTCGGCGCCTCCTCCTCCGATCGCGCCAGGCGCCTCAAGGCCGAGACAGACCGCGACGGCGCCCAGCTCGTCCTCAGCATGGACGACCACGAGGAGATCACCGACGACTTCCACGGCGCCAGAGTCTGGTGGACGTCGAGCAAGACCACCCCCAAGACCCAGTCCTTCTCCATCTTCCCTGCCCCCGAGGACCGCCGCTTCTACCGCCTCACCTTCCACCGCCGCCACCGCAATCTCATCCACGGCTCCTACGTCCGCCGCGTCTTGGAGGAAGGCAAGGCCGTCGGCGTCAGAAAGCGACAACGCAAGCTCTTCACCAACAACCCCAATTACGACTGGTATGAGCGCATGAAGCTGGTCTGGAGCCACGTCCCCTTCGAGCACCCGGCCACCTTCGACACCCTGGCCATGGATCCCGACAAGAAGCACGAAATCATCCAAGACCTCCAGGCCTTCAGGGACAGCAAGGAGTACTATGCTAGAATCGGCAAGCCATGGAAGCGAGGCTACCTCCTCTACGGCCCACCCGGTACCGGGAAATCCACCATGATCGCCGCCATGGCTAATTTGCTCGACTACGACGTGTATGATTTGGAACTGACAGCGGTGAAGAACAACAGTGCGCTGCGGAAGCTGCTGATCGAGACGACAAGCAAGTCCATCATCGTGATCGAGGACATCGACTGCTCCCTCGACCTGTCGGGGAAGCGGAAGAGCAAGGCCTCGTCGGAGGGAGGCAGCGAGGAGGATAAGAAGAAGGCGATCACGGGGGAGGACAAGGAGGAGAACAAGGTGACGCTGGCGGGGCTTCTCAACTTCATCGACGGACTGTGGTCAGCGTGCGGCGGCGAGCGGCTGATCGTGTTCACGACGAACCACGCCGACAAGCTGGACCCAGCGCTGATAAGGAGAGGGAGGATGGACAAGCACATCGAGCTGTCGTATTGCGGCTTTGAAGGGTTCATGGTGCTGGCGAGGAACTACCTTGGTGTCAACGAGCATCGGCTATTCGAGACCATCAGAAATCTGATGGAGGAGAAGGAGATCACGCCGGCGGACGTGGCGGAGAACTTGATGCACAAGACGGTGGGAAGAGCTGCTGAGGAGAACGTTGAGGCTTGTCTCGAGAGCTTGGTCCATGCTCTGAAAGAGTGCAGGTCCAAGAACGAAGAGAAGACGGAGGCAGCAACGGAGACCCAGGAAACCAAAGAACGAGAGGATTAATTAAGTAAAATTCGAGGTTAACAATGGTACCCTTTGAGTTGGCTGGCGTTCGTTTGCTGCAAACGAAGTCTTGGTCAATGCAGATAATGTTTTTTTTTTGTTAAAGCGTACGTGTGGCCACCTATGGCCTTTCCCTTTCTTAATATAAGTAAAATAAAATCACAGTGAATGCTTTGTGGGACCATTGGTGCATAATAATAATATAATATTATTAATAATACAAAATAATAATAATAATAGTAATAATAATAATAATAATGAGAACGACAAAATTTGTTACCTCAAAACTGCACTAATTGCAAGGCGAGCTCTACTTTTAGGGCCGCCATCCCACGTCACACACCATTTCAGCGCCCTCGTCGCTCTTTCCCTTCGCCCGTATATGTGGAGAATAATCCACTCCACATAATCCCGTTCCTTCTTCTCCCCTCTTCTTCCTCTTCTTGTTTTGTTTTGGTTTTGGTTTCTTTGTGGGCAGAACCACCACCATGTCCAGGTACAGAGGAGGCCAGGCCGGAGACAACCACCCGCGCGGCGGGAAAAGCGGTGGCCGATGGCAGGAGCCAAGGCTATCGGACGTCCCTTCCTCGTCGTCGTCGCTGCCAGTTCTCACAGCGGAAAATTTGACTCATTCTATGTCATTTGACTACTGGGAAACGGTTTTCTGATTTTAATTAGCTTTTGGACCATTCTAATTGTTCTCATGCTCTCACCTTTGGTGCACCAATAATTCCAGCTAAGGAAGGCCCGTAGAGGGTTGAAGGTTGAGGTTACACACGGGCAAAATTCACGCGCGCCAGCAGTTTAGGATTACAGGGATAACCTCCTCAGAATTGAAAGATCTCAAGTACTTTCTTATTTTCCAATCTACTATACCCTGGTTTTAAACACTTAGATAGTGTTTGATAGAAAAAATATTATTCATGATAAGTGTACGGAATAGAGTTTATCGACTGACTATTCCTAGGGATATCCCTTGACTATTCTATTGATCATATTAAATGCAAAAAGATAAATCCATAGGATAACCTTTTTTTTACTCTTATTTGGAGGGATAACCAGCTATTCCTACATTTCTAGGAAATAAATTGAGGAGATATCTCATGGTTAACCATGGATTATCCCTTTGGTTAACTTTATTTCCAGCTATCCCTTATAGTTATGGCTTTTGGGAATAAGATGGGATATCCAGAGAATATCAGCTATCCCTTATAGTTATGGCTTTTGGGAATAAGAGGGGATCTAGATATCCCCTCTTATCCCCTATTTCAAATACTATCACTACGTAGAGATTTAAGAATAACGACGCTAAAAAAGTAGTTTACCGACGCTTTCTTAGCGTCGGTAAGCCATATTCTGACGCGTCTTGAAGCGTCGAAATAGCGTGAAAGCGTCGGTAAGCCATATTCTGACGCGTCTTGAAGCGTCGAAATAGCGTCGGCACAGCATAGGTGGAAAAAAAATTTACCGACGCTTTTGGAAGCGTCGGGAAAATTTTTCCCGATGCTTCAAGAAGCATCGGTAAATCGAAAATATGGCTCAGTCGGTGCAGCTTTTTTTTAACCGACGCTTGTGGAAGCGTCGAGAAATTTTTTAACCGACGCTGTGGAAGCGTCGGGAAAAAAGGAGAATTTTTAAACCATCGGAATATGGCTCAGCTCGGCTTGGCTCGGCTTTTTTTTTCCGACGCTTTAGAAAGCGTCAGCATCGAAAATCGAAAATATGGCTCAGATCGGCTTAATGTTGGCGCGACTATTTTTTTTAACGACGCTTTAAAATGCGTCGGCATCGGTAATAGGGCTCAGTTTTAAGCCGCGTCAAGCGGTAGCTGTTATGTAATAAATATATGCATTAAATAGCTATCAATAGCCGTTATGAATCATGAATCAGCTATCAATACCCATTATGAATCAGTTATCAATACACATTATCATAATTAGCTATCAATAAAGCCCAGCATCAATTGATACTTTGATACTTTGTCACTATTCCAGCACTTGAATAAAATTTAAATCACCTGCCATTAAATAAATGCTGACCACACCTGGCTTACCAAAGTGGAATGATAAGCTTTAAAAATATCATAATGCCAAAGCCCAGCATCAATAATTGCCGGCTTAATTGATTAATACATTCATCTTCAAGTAAGATGCCTCGGATACAAATTGAGTGGTGGTGAATACCTAACTTATTTCAACTGATGTGCAAAGTTCCAAACGTATCCACATTATGATCATTGTAGCAGTGTTCATATTAATATACTCTATTACATAGCTGCAGTACATCCCATCAAAAAAAAAGTACAAGTTTACAAATAAAATATTACAGTGTTGTTATTAGCTGTTACACAGTGAACAACCTTATGGCAATCCTTGGCAGCTACAGATCAAGATAATTACATACCATCTACAGATCAAGATCATGGCGGAGGATACCTCTACCCTCAGTTTTATGACCATCCATTATGAATTAGCTATCAATACCCATTATGAATTAGCTATCAATACACATGAAAATCCCCCATGCTTCCCACTAGAAAGTTGTCTTTCTTGCATCACGTTTCCTTTTTTTTTTTTTTCTTGCACCCAGTAAAAATGTCATGTACCTCAGGACTCCGACCTCACTTATTTCGGACACAACACAGAAATTTCATCATCCAGATTTCTATAAATTAAGGTAACTAACATCCCATGATATCCTGCAACAGTAATAGCATACATCTTTGATTGGCACAATATATAAGAAAACCACTAATAAGTCCTGTGTCATGCAATATGAAGTGGCAAGGCATACAATTAGAGCATACAGCTAAGTAGAAATGTTTATATGTAGCAGTCTGCAAACAAAATTTAAAAATACATGAAATGAAAGATATAATAAAAAAAAAGCTGATGTCAATGATCTGCAGGAGGAAGGTTGTCACCCTGTCCGCGAGGATTTGATGCTCCAGGAGCCTATAAGAATAATTAAAAATATTTAATTTGCTCAACTATCAATTACAATATATTAGATAAATAATTGATTTAATATAAAAATATATAATTAATAATATATGTATTTACCTGATGTGGAACAAACATCTGTACGATAGATGTAAGCCGCTCAATGTGCTCTCTCATAGATTCCATCGCTGCACGATCGTCGGCACGGCTCCGTTGCATCTCCTCCATCGCTGCTCTATCGTCTGCACGACTCCGTTGCATCTCCTCCATCGCTGCTCTATCTGCGATACGGCTCTGTCGCATCTCCTCTATCTCCTGCTGAAGTTTGTGAACACCATCTGCAGCATCTGAAGCATCATGTGCACGTCTCTACTCATCTCAGATATCTGAGTGGGGGTGACTCCAACTCCATAACCCCTCACTCGACCGTAGCGCTCCGGCCCCATCAGCTCCGTAAACACCTCGGCCTCAATGCGACTACTCTGCGTAGATGCTGTAGAGTCGTCGACACGCTCAGCAATAAGAGCTGTAGCTCTTTCCTGTATTAATTTAAAAAAAATTAGTTAGATCTTACTGAATAACAAAATCAAATTAAAATCGTTGTATAAAATAAATTATAATAAATAATTACATAAAAGTCTCTCGACTCATCTCTGACAAAAGTGCCATCATCGTGAATATGAGTCATCCGATAAAACTCCACCTTACGGGGTTCTCGTCCATGCTCATCCATCTACAAGAAAAATTATAAATATCGCAATATGCTTTCGTATACCTTTAGGGATGATGCAATTCAAATTAATTTCAGGTCATAAATAGAGCCCTACCTGGAAGTACTAAAACCACTGGCCACTGGCCACGAAAAGTAGGCAAAGGACAAAGGAATAGAATACATTCCTCCCCTAAGAAAGCATGAAAAAATGCAAGGCATTGTGATGGAAGAAACATCAAGTAAATGGGGAAAAGCATCACAATACCTGTCAAGAAAGCACTCTGAAGCAAGTTTAAAAGGAACAGAACAAAACCCATGCAACACCTACCTCTTTTGCTAGTTTAATTGGTTTCTCAAATATAAAACACCACTACATGGAGGAAACTTCTCAAACATTTCTTTAGCTGAAAGAGTCTAAATGGTTATGTGATGCTTACGCCGTGATGCATTTTTTTCCTCATATCTTTTCAGCAATGCTAGATTCCATATGGAAGTTGATTTCCAGCATATTCATATCTTTTCAGGATAATATGATCCTAAGTTTCCCTGACTGCCAGAATTACTTCCTTGACACTGAAAACTACACTGATGATGGTTATTTAGTGAATATTTGGTGTTACAATCGTTGGAATTGTATGGGCATCTAAACAGCTCTTGAGAATGTTTTGAATAGTCGGGATGTCCACCTGCTATCCTGAGGCAGGCTCTGTCAGGGTTGCTGATGGGGAGGTTCTAACTCTGGAATCCAATTACAGCAGCACCCAATTGCATACTGGAGTTATGGGGCTCTTCTATATATTAGTAGCTGAACCACAACCACAGCCAAAGACCTTGCATTCCCTCAGCTTTCCAGTCTCATGTAAGACCTCTCTATATTATTCTTGCTGATGTATTTAAGATGTGGGGTTTCAGTAATTTAGCTGACAACTGCAATTTCACTTAATTAGTATGAGGATAGAGCAGTGACTGACAAAGACAAAAAAATTAAACTTCTGTTTGGATGCAGGGGGTTTGGAGTTGCCAAAGAAAACTTGGGCATACCTTCTTGCTGGTGGAATTATGGCTCTCATTATGGGGATCAGTTATTGTCGAAGAGTTCATGGAGAAGCTTACCAGCGAGCAATTAGGATCTATCTTTTACCAAAATAAAGTAAAGAAAAATAGGGCTGTTTCATATTCTCTATAGGCTGTATCTCAACCATGTAGCAGATTTCTCTCCTTCCTACTTCGCTATCCTGTGGCTTTTGAATGTGATTTTATGTCCTGGCTAAGAAAACGGACTCTTCTTTAATGGGCAAAAGAAAAATCTTGCTGAGAAAAAGATTGTGGAATGGAAATAAATCAACAAGGCATGATGAAAAGATCTAGCGATTGAAAATAAGATCTTTACAAACATATTATCCTAAGCAACCGTAGCATGAGCAAGAATTAAGTCATTATTTCAGAAAAGTAATAAATTGTGTAGGCTTCATGGAGAATGTATATTTGAAATAGCGAAAAGAAGCAGCTCCTGCATAGAGATTCTGCCTCAGAGAGTTAGAATCTCTCTCTCTCTCTCTCTCTCTCTCTCTAATGTGTTCTCTTGGCCTAAAGAAAGTCACTATGTCATTGGATTTTGATTATTCTCTAGATAATTTGTAATCTACAACAATACTAGAGTCTCAAGAAGATCTGTGGAGTCCTGGAATGACGTGAAACAAGTGATCTAGTCTTTTCTGGCACACAATGTTGTGGTGTACCTATCATTATTTTTTTCCATTGACAGGCAATGCAGATGTTTACCTATAAATCAATCCTAATCACTGATTTAACAAGGCCATCTCACATAGATTGATTCTAGTTGTATTCTTCCCTAAGGGCTCAACCTTTGAATTTGAGAGGAAGATATAAAAAATAAAATTTCGGATTATAATAAGTAAATGATTTGATATAAAAAATATAAATTTATATAATTAAGGAACATACGAACTCTTGTCTGACTCGTGCATAACTCTTGGATCCCGATGTATGAGGAGCAGACAGGGCTGCTCGTGCAGCTTTACCAATATTAGAATATGCCTGCAAAATTAAATAAATATACTTGTTATATTCCGAAAGTAAAGCATATATGTATATAATGTACAATAAAAATCAAATATTTTAATAGTATCTTGAAATATTAAATTATAAGATACCTGTCCCCTTTCTGAGAACCAGTAATGAACCAACTCCATCCATTGATGAGGGGGTACATCAGGAGGACAAGTACCAACTACCTGCTCCTCGGTCATATCCGGCAACTTGTGCTTCATTTTCAACTGTGCCTTATATTCTTTCCATTTTCGATTGAGAGACTTCATTACAAAATCATGAGAGGATGGAGGTAGTAGAAACTTGGCCTGCAAAAGAAATATCATAGAACCATTGCAGCATGCATCAAGGCTTATGCTAGCTTTTGATCACACATACTAATATTTTACTAACCATTTAACTAAGGAACTAAGGACGAAATTCATGATGGTTAAATGGATCATATAGTGAAAAGATATATATAAAAAATATTTAAATATTCATTCATACTCGCTCCTTTTATTTATAAATATAAAGATATCATCATTCTAAAACATGTTTAGACAAGTAAGACAGCGCAAGGAATCAAATATTTGTGTTATTTCAGCCTATCTGTATCAGATTTTGAGCGATTTCAACTTACAAAGGAAAAGTTAAACATATATTGCACTTTGTCATGGTAGCTAATATTCAAGGTTAGACATGTTTCGAGTTCGATTCGTCTTTGAAATCCTTAATCCAGCTCAATGTGGCTGGCGGAGAAGGTCTCAGACCATGAAATCCCAATGACGCACAATGAAAACATTAAGAAAGCTAATAGAAGGATTTTAAGCCTCAAAGGATCCCAACCAGAACCAGTTTGTGTCATGCATAAGAAATGGCAAGGCACAAAACGAGCCAATATGATACAACAAGAATTTGCAGAACCAGTTTGTGTCATGCGCAAAAGACACAGGCACTTTAATCCAGTGCTTTGAATCAGGTAAATGCACCTGTGCAGCATGAATAAACCTAACAGCAAAGTTTGGAGATATCTTTATGCACTGATCTCCCAATACAATTCCTTTCTTCCATTCAAATCCAAATCCCAAGCATCAAAACAGTTCTAAAAATTGAAGCAGATATTAACAGTTCTAATGAGAAATCCAGAACTCAGAAGGATGATCAAAAAAATGTCTTGGGCGTAATGAACCATTTAACCATCAGAAGGATGGAGGTAGTTAATAAGTGAACATAAAAAAAGTCCTTTTACCTTATCAACAAGGTTGGACGATGACCTTAATCCATAACCCACATGTGCATATGAATAAAGCAACAAATTGAGGCCCAAAATAAAGGTATATCCAAGTGTCATAAGTTTGAAAGCTCTGATATTTATTATAAAGATTTTAACTTTGGAATGTAATGTTCAGATCTTTTAAAGTGCAGATTAGAATATCTAATCGAGGTGATACAATGGATAAACATTTTATGTGGTAAAATCATCAACTACTTCAGAAAAACACTGCAACTATGGACATCTGCACTTAAATCAGGAATATTGCAGCTATCAAAACTCAAACTGCTATTGAGATCCCATGAGAAAGCTTATAGGCATCAAAATCAACTCGTATCTTTGAATCATGAAAGAAGATACATGATTGTGGTTGTTGTGAGTACCACAGGAAGTGAGACAACAACCTGCAATCAAGTGAATTGGATAGCATTTTAGCCATGTTAGGAGGTAAAAGGGGACAAGCACCACATAAGAGAAGATTGGTCCAGTGGGGTGAAAAACTTTAAAAAGGCAAAGTTTGCTCAGCCATTTAGTCTAATAGAATCCATATTCCATAAATCATATCAAAATAAATGCACTAATTGAGAAACTCAGCCTAATTAGGTCTAATTTTAGCTAATTGGATCTAAAGTTGGTATTTTGACTTAGTCAGTTGACTTAAATCCAAATGAACGGCTAAAAATTAAGTGTAGTTTCTAATAATAAGCTTAGGAGTAGCAGCAGTATAACTTAGTCATTAGACCAAATTACCAGCATCCAATTGATAATTATAGTCAATTGTATTAAATTGGGTCAGCTCTAACATTCAGATTCAATCACCTAGCATAATTGGTTTATAATTTCCATAAATAATATCAAACCCAATTCTCTAGCTTAGCCAGGTGGCTCAATTTTCAATCCTTTTCCTTTAATCATGTTCATTTGTATATAAATTTTAGACTTAGGCCCAGCTTTTAAGGCCAACTATACCCAAAACCTAATAGACTCAATGAATTTGCATCAATATCATATATAAACTTTTCAACAAGTGATTTGAGCCTGATATGAACTTCATCCGGCCTGTGGAAAATACATAGACCTCGGCCAGGCTTCAGCCTCTGGTCAAGCCAAGATTGAGCCAAGGTTCCAACCAGAGGCCAAAACCAGCCCCAAGCCAATTGATAACTTACCATGAAATCAAAGCAAAAGGGTCATCTTCCACCCAAAATCATCTCAAGGCTTCTCACATTCTACATTGCCACTCCATAATCTTAAATAAAAATCTTAAATAAAAATATTTCTAAGTGGTATGCATATATAGTAACAGCAATGTAAGAGAAAGTTACAGTTGGAGCCTTTACTGCTGCAGTATACAAAATAAGAAATGTGTAGATTCAAATTTTTACCTGCACAACTCGTAGAATCTCAGCTTTATAAGTCGGAAGCATATCATTCCACTTTGCATAACTCAGTGGACACAGCTGATGCCTCCGTGCAACTGTCCCTAAAAAGGAACTCAATAAGCTAGCGGCTTTTTTAATTGGCTGCCCTAGCTGATTGCACTCAATCACTATCTTCTCACCCTCACGCATCTGCCATACATCTCGTACTGCCATAGGCCCGCGTCTGCGTGTAACCCTTCCAGATTCGTCTGCATAAAAATAGATATAAGTATACTATAGTAAAAAGTGTAAAGAAATTTTATCAAACTAAATAAAAAATAAATTACCCTGAATGTGTAGCTCATCGTCTCCTACACCGACAGTAGGATCATGATGCCCCGAGGATGATGGACCTGCAATAGACTGTTGTGCTGAAGAAGTGGACGCAACGTTCGGTACCGAAGAAGGATCAGCATGAACCTCCTGTGCTGAAGCAGAGGTGCTAGCCTGTGTCCGTGAGCGCGGCATAATATCACCTATCATTTACATCAAAGTAAGAGTTAATGAAAATAAATATTAATTTAACTGAATAATTACTACAAAATCCAATACATTGCAAAATTTAATACCAATAAGAATCAAGCATTATCATTTCCTTCAAATTCTGTCCTAACCAAGGATACCGTGGCATGTACGTCATCAACCGGTACAAAACTGAATGGCATGGAATGCGTATAAGTGTCATCATCTTCCAGCTGCTTTCCCATATCATATAAGTCCCTAGGTTTTATTTTAATAACAGTAGCCCAATCTTTATCTTTTGCATCTTGTACAAAAAATACTTGACGAGCTTGAGAAGAAAAAATGAATGGATCATCTTTCAATAAGGCACCAGTATGTATCAACCTTGTAAAATTTACAAGTGTAAATCCATTTGCATCCTTTTTCAAACCCCTTGATGAGTTTATATCTACCCAATCACATCTAAATAATATGACTTTAAAGATTCCATAGTAATCTAACTCATAAATATCTTTTAGTGCACCGTAATAAGTTTTTTCATCTGCTTCCACCATAACACCGCTATTTTGTGTTCTTCTAAATTTCTCACGATCTTTAGTATGGAATTTAAAACCATTGATTATGAAACCATTATATCTATTGACGACTTTGTTAGGTCCTCGAGCCAGGGCTATTAATTCAGCTGAAAAATTTCTCTCCATCATCGTTGGTACCTAGAACATAATAAGGAATGTTAACAAGTTACTTGATGTTAAATCTATCCATATATTCTCTAAGTATATGTCAAACCTGTTTTGAAAGCCATGTAGGAAATAACTCGACTAACCATCGCTGCTCAATCCTTGAATTAGGTCGAGTGCTATGATTAGCTTGTCGCTGAGACATTAAAAATTCGCTGCACAATATTTACTTTGTTCATTTAGAATCTAAAAAAAATATGATATTTAAACTTGAAATGCAATAAATCATACTAACCTACGATAGTCAGATATTATCTCACTATGGAGTAACACATAACGATGTGCTTGTGCCATTGATTTATGATCCAATACAATAGTTTCAATTTTTCCCATTACTCTACCTGCAGTTGAAAACTTATACAATTCTGCATTATCTACGAAATCACTATACCGTTGAGGTCTGTTAAACACTGTCTCTACACCTTGAAGATATCTTGAACAAAATGTCAAACACTCTTCAGCAATATATCCTTCCGCAATCGAACCCTCTGGATAGGCTCTGTTTCGTACATAATCTTTCAATCGCATAAGATACCTACAATATAAATAATTTTATAAGCATAGCATAATTATGATGCTACTTCTATAATTTTAGTGTACCGAACAATACAATGCATCATACTCTATAGTGTACCTCTCAATAGGATACATCCATCTATAATGTACCGGTCCACCCAGCTTGACTTCCGAAGCTAAGTGAATGAGTAGATGTACCATAATAGTAAAAAATCCAGGAGGAAAAATCTTTTCCATCTGACAAAGTGTAATAGTAACATCAGACTCCAACTGATCAAGCTCTCCAGGATCAATAACTTTTGAACATAATGCCTTAAAGAATGATGATAACCGAATTATAACTGCAAGAACTTGTTTAGGCACTAATGATCTTGAAGCTAATGGCAAGATATCTTGCATCAATATGTGACCATCATGACTTTTGAGATTAGATATTTTCATATCTTTAAGGTGCACACACCTTGAAATGTTTGATGCATATCCATCAGGTACTTTAATATTTTTCAATACCGTAAGAAAATAATTTTTTTCTTGAGGAGACATTGCATAAGATGCAGGAGGCAAATAATTTCTATCATTAGAAACCATAATGGGATGAAGCTCTGGTCGGATACCCAATTCTTTTAAATCCAGTCGTGCCTTCATGTTATCTTTGGTCTTTCCATCAAGATTCAACAATGTTCCAAGTAGATTATCACAAACATTCTTCTCTATGTGCATGACATCAAGATTATGTCGAATAAGATTATGTTCCCAATAAGGTAAGTCAAAGAAGATACTTCTTTTCTTCCATATATGTTTGCTAGACTGATTTGTAGAAGCTATATGTACATCTTCCTCATTTTCTCTTTCCAAAAAGTTATCTGGATCTTCAAATACCTGTGCATCCATATTACTAATAGTCACTTCTGACAATCCTTCTTGATCATTCCTTTCTCTTTTTTTAGAAGACTTTGAGAATTTACCATATGTGTAATTAATGGAATCCATTTGTATACGAACATTAGTTCCAGAAGGTGGAACAGGTGCACATCCCAATTCTATGGTACCATCAAATAAATCTTTCTGAAAACGAAACGGATGATTTGGTTCTAACCATCGACGATGTCCCATATAACAAAATTTTCCTCCATGTTTTAACCAAATTGAATGTGTCGAATCTGCACAACAAGGACATGCAATCCTTCCCTTTGTACTCCAGCCAGATAAATTGGCATATGCTGGAAAATCATTAATAGTCCACAGCAAAGCTGCTCGTAGTTTAAATGTTTCACCATTTGAAGCATCAATTGCATCGACACCTTCCCATAATTGTTTCAATTCCTCTATTAAAGGTTGTAGAAAAATATCAATATCATTTCCTGGACCCTTATCACCTGGAATAACCATTGACAAGATCAATGAGGATTGTTTCATGCACAACCATGGTGGTAAATTGTATGGTATTAGAACAACTGGCCAAGTGCTATATGTAGAATTTAGAGTTCGAAAAGGATTGAAGCCATCTGAAGCTAAACCCAACCGAACATTACGAATATCAGAGGCAAAATCAGAATGCCTAGTATCAAATGCTTTCCATGCTAGACTATCTGCTGGATGTCTCAACATTCCATCCTTCGTACGCCCTTCATCATGCCATCTCATTAATGAAGCTGTTTTCGATGATGAATATAGCCTTCTCAATCGAGGAATAAGAGGAAAGTAACGCAATACCTTCGCCGGTTTTTTTGTTTTGTTCGTTACATCATCCTCATCCCCTTCACGAGTTATCCATCGTGAAGATCCACATACATTGCATAACTCTCGATCAACATTTCCACCATGATATAACATACAGTCTTTCGGACAACTATGGATCTTTTGATATCCAAGATCCAATTTGTTGACAACTTTCTTTGCTTCATAATAAGAGGATGGTAAACCGGTGCCTTCTGGAAATGCATCCTTTAGTAATTTGAGAAGCATGGTAAAACTCTTTCCGGACCATCCATTCATATATTTTATATGAAATAAATGTATAAGAAAAGAGATCTTAGAAAATTTCAAACAACCCGGATATAATTGTTCATCTGCATCTTTAATTAAATTATGATACCGAGCTGACTCAGTAGTTGATGATTGCATCTGCTCCTCAACAAATGTTTGTTCCATAAATGTAGAACTATCACATATTTCATCCGTTCCATGTATATTAATTGAACCTCCAACGTTTTGAAGACCATGTCGAAAAGCATCTGTGATCAAACCTGTCATATCATCTTCTACAAGGTTATCTTGCATATTATCAGATCCAATATTAGATGAGGATGGTTGATTACTTGATATTGGCAACATACATTCTCCATGAAAAACCCACTCAGTATAACCTCTTGCAAAACCATTCCATATCAAATGTTCTTCAACGGTTTGTGGATCTAGATAAGAATTGTTAACACATCGTCGACATGGACATGAAATCTTTCCATTCAAACTACTTTTATCCATACCAAATTTAATGAAATCACGAACTCCATCAAAATATTCTTTAGTATTTCTCGGTTTATTTATCCAACTTTTATCCATTTTAGGATAAATGATCGATAAATAACCAATTTTATCCAATATCCTGCACATATTTCATCATCATAAGTATCATAGAAGAACACATTCACAATACACTCTTACTTTGAAGATAAGAACCATCACCAACAAAAAGAAAATAGCCCCACAACATTAATATAATGACAGAGACATTTGCATGTAAATTCATGAAAGCAAATGACAAGAATCGAAAAGGCATAGTTAATCTGACATTCTATAAATGATTCAGCAATGAAAGAATGATCCTTTGGAAAATTAGTTCAATAAAAATAATTGAAGAATTTATAACTATTCTTACAACTGCTCCGTGAAGCATCCATGCAATATTCATGCTATCCAACTAACTCCTTTTGCCATTGGAGATTAGTAGCCAGACAAACAACACCAAACACTTGATTTGATATTCTTGTGTTGCCACTATAATAGCAGGAATTGGTAGAAGATGCAAATAATAATTAATAGTATGTGAAAAATTAGATATTCAGTGGTTTCTCTAAATCAACGCAAAGTGATATACATAGACAGGACATTTAGATTTACAGTGTGCAGGTATGTCAAGTAAGAGCTAACAGATGAAAAGATCCAACCAATTTCTTAAATGTTAATTGGGAGGTAGGATGCCCACCTTATTGCTCTTGCAACAAACTTACTCACGGAATCAGAAATTAGGCTGTGAATTGAGCTGAGGTCAAGCATGGCTGAATTGCAGCTTGAATTATGCTTGAATCAAGTTGTATTTTTAATATAATTCAACCAAGCTCAAATTGAATTCACAGGATCGAAATTAATTTCAAGCTGAGACCAAAATCAACTGGCTCTATTAGGGACCAGGTCAGTAAGGCTGGTTAAATTATTGTATGGAGTGATAATATAATTCATGGTATATTTAATAATTTTTAGATTGGTGTTTCATGTTTAAATCATAACTCATTTCTAGTTTTAATTGTTCAAATTGGTAAGCCTCGATTAATTTAGGCTTGAAAGCTTGATATAAGCTTGAATTGGTTTCATCTCGATTTAGTTATGTTCAAAATCTGCTAAGAAATTATCCAAATCATTTAAAGTTTAAAACATTTCCAGTAGTACTATATCACACTAACATTATCCAAATCATGCACTGAAGAAACAAAAGAAATAGTCAGATAAGATTAGATTTACTTCAGAATCTTTGATTGGTTTTAATTTTTGTGACAGCACTCCAACAGTGTTCTTTAATAACTGAGCCTTGATCTTTCACAAGCGTAATTCATGGCACTTTGAAACAAAATAGACTTGCAAGTGCAAGTTGCACAAAGCATATTTAGGGACTTTAAAACGCACGATGGAAGTTTTGAACCATTAATATTTGGCCTTTTTCTCCTACAGTTTTTCATCCTCAGAGTGAATGTATTGTTTTAATAAAAGTATACAACATGATCTTCCTTGACTTTGCAATTAAGAGTTAGACAGAGCTTAAAGAAATCAGTGCATATCTAATCCTCACAAAACGGTTCCCCATTTTATAAAAACACCACTAAAGCCATCTCTAATATATGTATCAGGTTAGACATCAAGTAGAATAAGAAGTCGCAGGTAAAGTGAAATTCAGATGGCATCAAAGACTGCATCATTCTAAATCTTGCGGTCTAGAATATACATCTATATGCAATACATACATTTACCAATAAACTAAGATGCAAACAATTGGCTTATGATACACTCAAGAAGAAATGAATTCTCGGGAACTGATGTAGTTAATCAAAAAACTCAAGGCTTGCATTCAGACTGAAAGCACCACATAGAGGCGCTTGGTGGCAAGAATATGCTTATACAGAAAAGCATTGCTCATAATCTCCAGCTGGCGTGAAAGAAAAACAATTTGCTTAATTCATGCAGTATTCTCCACTTGCATGAGTGCAGCATCAAGGGAGAAACAACTAGTAGCATTTATGAGATGGATTCATTGAGTGAGTTATGCAGTGTTAACAGATAAAATAAGAACCAGAGTTGCCAAACTTAAATGACTACAAGCATATTAACAGATATTTGTCACATAACCAGCTTAACAAATTCCAATTAAATTCAGTTCTAGAAAAACTAGTAAAGAAAGTAATATTCAGGCAGTGAATCTGTACCACTATATCTAAGTGATTTTCTATTTGAAACCAAGAAGAGCGTATCCACAAACACTGTCATCATGATGAGGCACCGCACCACAAACAAGACAAGCGAAAAATGTACACCATGGCATAATTTTTCACAATTTCAAATCTACCTATTGTATACAAGCAAGGTTAGCAGTACCACCATTGTGACTCATGCTGGTCAAGTACTAGGTAAATATAGCACGTACCATTATCAGAACATGCAACATGGCACCATACCAGCCAGGTGCCAATAGATCGATGCAAATTAAGCCCAACCTGATTTTTGTTAGGCACAGGCTGGATTTTTCAACTCAATGCATCAGACTGGGCTTCAAATTTTCGTACCCAGAAAAACTTGGGCCAGCTCAATATTCACATTTTTTTAACCAGGCTGAATCAACCCTACCCAAACTATATAATATAATTTTTACTTCATATTTATCATTTACCTTACATAATAATAATATTATATAACCTTTTATCTTAAAATTTGGGAAAAAGGAAAATGAGGAGAACCAAACCCTAATCCACAACCCACTCTCTCTCGTCCCTCTTCCCCCTCTTCTTGCTGACACAGCCCCACAATCCACCATGGCTCTCTCTCTCTCTCTCTCTCTCTCTCTCTCTCTAATATCAAACCCTTACCACGCTTACCCTCTCTCTCTCCCCAACCATCTTGCAATGAAGGATGACAAGAACGCCTATTAGCTTGGTTTGACCCAACTCCTGCACCCCATGTTCTCATTTCTCATCCCCTCTCCTCCATCTCCCCACCATCTCTTGAAAAGCTTTAGCAAGCCAGTAGTCCCTGTGGTAAGGATGTTGGCTTGGGTCTCTCTCCAAGGTTGGTTGGTTGATGCTAAGATGACCACATTGGCAAGAGCATCATGAAGACATGGAAAAGTAACATCATCAGGCCCTTCATCATTCCATCATCCTCTCTCTAGGTGAGGTCGTGCTCAGCCAAGCTACCTTATTGACCTAATTTATTTAGGTCTTTTGAGTTAGGCTTGGGTTTTCAAATTTGGTGCCAAGTCCAGATCAAGCTTAAGACTTCAGGCCTAACACCATGCCAAGCTGGAAATAATGAGGCATTCAAAACAAAGATCCACACACTTCATCATGATCTGTACTACTACAACATGCTTAGGAACCAAATATCACATGTTTTGGTGATCTCTAACTTATACATCATATAGACACAAAAATAAATTCTTAACATGATATAAGACCATATTTTGTTACGATTTAAGCATTAAAATCTATTGATTTTAACATGTATAGATCATGATCAACATGTGAATTCAAAATGCTTTATCATGCATTTTAATACATCAACACAATGGAAACCTTCCACTTGTTGCTTATGATGTATAGGCAATAGACATCAAAATGTGATTTTAGGGTACAAAGTTATGTGATTTTAGGTTATTAATAATTTTTAGCTGTATAGATCATGATCGACCATGTAAATCTTTGATTTGCATGACCTGTTATTAACTTTAGAGTCAAGAGGAATACATACCATCTCCTCACAAGAGGGGCAAAGCCCATCTTTAATAATAATATTAGTTTTATCTATATAACATTCAAATCCTTAACAGTAGTACATACATGATCTAACTACCCATTGTACATGAACAATAAAGTCTAGAAAACTAAAATTTGTAATTCATAATCATCAAGCCTTTTCCCAACTATATAATGGATCCCCATTTACTAGCCCATATAACTAACACAAGTTCTTCAAAATATATCTTTGCCACAAATTCACTATAAAACCATCTTCCTTATGTATGGCGCCTTCGATATATTCTACTTTGATTTCATTATTAGACTGCTACACCTCAAAGAAGCATTCATCATTGCAGATCAATGAGTACCCTATTTCATCAATTAAATCTACATAACAAGCAAATGTTACATATCATGATAACATCAATTGATTGTAACCATCATTGTCAATGAGCTTGTGTCTGGAATTTGATTGGCAGCAAAGACAGGAGCAACAGAGAACGCTATTCATTATTACAGGATTAACGGTTGATTTGCAGCCACCATTGTTAATGACCGTGTGTCCATTATTCATTAGGAAAGAAAGATACAATCGAGATCATTGAACTTCCCCCAGATTACCAAAAGATGTAGAACAATATAAAACAAACAGAAGAATTTGAGAAGACAAAGATTGAAGCGAGCATTTTTTGTGTGCAAAATGAAAGCCAGCTTTGCTTGTGATTATATGTTTTCATGTTGTCTGTAGTTAGTATTACTTATAAGCATATCTTCCTTTTGCTCTTTGTGTGGAACAAAATTTGCTTGCTTGCTCTAAATCTTAAGTCCATGCAAAGATTCTTTCTCTTTTCTCTCGCTTGTCTAAGCAAGAAAAATCATACCAAAATTTTCAAGACAAAGCAAAATGGTCCCACAAAAATCTTATCACTAAGCATTTGCTTTAT
Source organism: Calamus simplicifolius (assembly GCA_900491605.1). Classification (NCBI taxonomy): domain Eukaryota; kingdom Viridiplantae; phylum Streptophyta; class Magnoliopsida; order Arecales; family Arecaceae; genus Calamus; species Calamus simplicifolius. The sequence continues at coordinate 371,521 of UESW01001551.1, read as the reverse complement.
TCATTGTCTATCCCTCTAACTTCATGGTATGACTCCGTCCTCCATAATAATTTTGCAATTATGTATTCCACTGTTGTTCTTTATGAAGTTGCAATACTTTTCAATATCAAAAAATTTCAGTGTCTTGTGATCTAATTGAATATGCTATTAAGAAAAGTAGTCTCGTTCACACAATATCCATTTGTTTCCAAATCCTGTGCTTCATGATTTTGAGTTTGTCCACAATTTCTGTTTCATATGTCCTCTATTCCCTTTTCCTTCTTCTGCAATCCCACTATTTTCAATTGCAGCAAATAAGAACACTACAATTTCAGCAGAAACATGCAAATCAAACATCCATACAGAATCTAGTGTGGATGAAATCTCAATTTGTCCCATCATAAAAGCAAAACAAATAGAGAGGCAATCAATTATCTTCCAGCATTCAGTCAAATATCTAGACAATTGCACCTGTTAAGAGCATATTGCAAGTAAATTTAACCTCATGCTGAGTTACAGTAAGCCTTATGCAATGTATACAGATGTCAGAACACATCCACTTGAACTTAAGAGTTGACAGAACAAACACATGGCAACCTTGGAAGTTACATGTATCAGCTTGCTCATATTTAAGCAATGGCATTTCAAGTGCCAAAAAAAAGAAGAAAAAAAAAAAGAGATGATATACTAACTTGGTTCACATGACACACAACGTAAATAGACAAAAAATCTCTTAGTGATAATGTCATCTTAAGGTGTCAGCACGTGACGACAATGTCTTTGAAATAAAGAGAGTGATTAATTTCATACTAGTGATAGTGATGATGAATAATGCATTTTCTGCAAAGTCACATTACCAGCCAAGTCCCATGTGCCATGGATATACAGTAAAGGAAAGGAGGCATGTCAAACAAATAGTGGATTTGTTTGTCAGCTATTGGATCTTTTCCATTATTTTAAAGATAATTTGGTAACCCAATAAACTTTCACTGCATGTGTTTTAGAATATATGGGCCAATGCAAATGAAGTGGATAAGATGATGTTTAGTTTTTATGTAGGTTTCAGGAAGGCCGAATATGGGTATTGATCATGTCAAAATGTTGATTATATTGTCATTATTGCTATTAAACATTATGTACTAAGCAAAAAACACTAATTGATATTTGCCATTGTTATTAACATTGTAATTATGCATCTAAAAAATACTACCATATACACCTGCATCTGCAGTCCACCACATACGCATGATGCGCATGGTTTCAAATCTTAGTGAAGCATCATGTAGGATATCAAGACAAGTTACCATCTCAAGTATCAGGATGGGGTAGAACAGTGGCATGCCCCATTCCATGGAAAAACCAAGACTCCAATTGGGTTTAAAACCTTGACTATGCCATCCCTTATTTTCCTGCGAACTGCAACTGCTTTCTAAACAGTGTTTTACACAATTTCATACATGAACATATCCTTCAATGGGCTGGGTATAGAACAAAATTTAGACTCGAAACCCAACATGTCTAAGTATTGTCTCGATTGGCCTTGATAGCAACCCCTATTTTTCCTGGTTGACAAACTATTATGAGACATAAGAAAATTATGAGACAGTAATAAGATTGGCTCAAAATGTTCTGCTATGAGGAGCTCTTAGGCATACAAGGAGAGGGCAACAGTGGTGAGAGTGCTGACATAGATGTTTGGGAAGGGGTAGAGTTTGATTAAGTACATACAGTAAATTGTAGAAAAAAAATGAAGTGACACTCATGGTTGAATGAAATGTCTAGTAAAATTAAATGAAACATAGATTAGGAATTGTGGGAAGAGATAAAAAAATGAAGCCGGATAATTTAAAGGAAACCTGAATTGAAGTCATGAATGTCTAAAAAAGACAATAACAGAAGATGAACCATTGATATGAACAACTGTTAACGATCAACAATGCCTAACCTGAATAGATAGGACATTGAGCGTTAGTTACCGTTGTTGTCAAACAATTGAAACCGATTGCCACATGAAGGAATTACTTTGAATGCTTATTTACCAAATGAGAATACTAGGTAAATAAGATAAAAACAATGTTACAATGAATAGCAATATATATAATTTGTCTTGTCGATGCTTGCGTTGCACCTGAATAAATATCAGAAATAGAAACGTGTTGTGAGAAGAAAACCTAATGAAAACTTTCTATATAATAAGAGCATGTTATTAGATAAGAATCTTAAATCAAAAAGCGGAAGGTACTAAAATTTCTGTACCACAGAAAAAAAAAATTAGGTGAAGTACAAAATCTTTCTTTGCTATTTGCTATTGGTAGAATAAATATTAGGGACTCGAGCAAACTTCCATACCCGAGCGTATGAAAAATTAAGGTTTAAGAAACATGAGAGCCATACCAGAGTTTATGAAAAATTAATGAGCCAGAAACCACGCAATCGGTGCTTATCTTCGTTGGGCATCTTTTTCGCAGCTAGCAGCAAATATTTCATGCAATTTGAGCACTTTCTATTTGCAGCAGTATAATGCTCCAAGTTCACTTACAAGCTCAATTAACTTGTTAATGAATTAAAATCATGTCATTCCAAAATCCAAGTAAAAATTAATTAACAACAAATAAATTTGAGTATATACACATAACATAATTATTATTTTTTTGCAATTCAAGCACTTTCTCTTTGTAACATTGCAACATTTGAAGCATATCTGCTAGCTTAATTAATTCATTAGCAGATTAAAATAACATGGCTCAAAAATCTTACTCTTTATCTAACCCTCAAGTGAAGCTCGACTATTTCTGCCAACCAAATTCCAGTGAGATCCAGACTCACTGATTCGGAAAGCTCTATGTTCGACCAAGAAGTTGAGAAAATAGAGCCGGTAACTGAGCTACAAAACCTATGGAAGGAAACCTAAAACTCAATAAAACCCATGGAAGTTGGAAGGTAACATGCCAGAACCCCAATCGAGACTCTCGAGCAATAAGCACGCAACCAGAACCAAAACAAACATACACAAATAAGATAAGGCAACGAAATGCATCACAAATAACATACCTGTTTCTCCCGGTTGGGTGCTGGCACCGTGAGGGAGAAGGCGAGAAATAAGTGGGAAGTTGGAAGGTCCTCGACTCTTATAATTCCTTCCACCAACTGTACGCACACTGTGAAGTGGCAAGGAGAACACCCAAAGCCGAATCAAAGGGAAATAGAGAGAAAGAGATAGAGAGTAAGGAAAGGTCCGAACCCTAACCGTAGACAATGGAGTCGCCTCGATATCGTTGGATTGACGGCGAGAAAATCGGTGCCGCACGGAGAAGGAAGAGGCAGGGAGGAAGATCGGGCTGGAAGAGTTGCTCGGTTTGATAGAAGAGGGAGCAGGGAGAGCTAGGGCTTCGGACGAAAGCTCGGTTGAAGGAAAGCTCTGGGACGAAAGCTTGGTTTGAACAAAAGCTCTGGAACGAAAGCTCGGAACGAAAGCTCGGGACGAAAGCTCGGGGACGACGCTTGAGAGGAAGCTAGGGCATTAGGGCATTAGATCTGAGAAAGATGCTCGAAAGGAAGGGCCGGGAGAAGATATTTTAGGAATCCGATGCCGACGCAGACCAGACGCTTTAAACAAGCGTCGCGACGATTCGGAATGATTCGGGCCTCTCCGACGCTACACCGTAGCGTCTGTAAAATAGGGTTGCTACACTGAAGTTTTGTTGTAGTGATTGATATTGACCATTTGAAATTAGTAAATAGTACCATGAGTGTACAATTGAGTATTTGCTATGATTATTATAGCTAGTAATATTTTGTAAAGTAATGGCTTTATATATATTATTTTAACTTTGCAAAATATATTGGTACTATTGATATATTTATATGCAATTGTTAATAATGTTCAAGCCACTGTATATGTGAGGAGCTCATGCTTGTGTTGATGCATGATATGTTGCATGCAATTTATAATTATGATAATTGAGATCATGTTACTATATGTTGCCGCGGTTTGCATGTGATATGAAATGATGCGAAATGATGTGAAATGCCAAGTGATTCAGGACCCACCTCCATAGGGGACTATATGTGGAGGACACACATTTGTAGGGTGTGTTATGATTGTTTATGATATATGGCATAACGCTGGTACCAGGACCCTTCTTCTTAGAGAATATTTAAGAGTGATACACCAATTGGATGTTGTAGGGCTGTGGGACACATAAGAAATAGTAATTATATAAATACAGTGGGCTTATTTACATTGCATATTTCGGTATTTATTATATGATTTAGCTTCCAAAATTATTTTGAGAAAATGATATGCATATTCTGATAATATGGCAAGTGTATTTGAAATTGAAAGTTTTTTTTTTGTAAAGCTGACTTGATTTGATAATATCTTGAAATAATAAATAGATTATATTATATTATAATAGGCTTGCTTATTGAGTGTGAGCTCATTTAAATCTCACAATGTTTTTCAGAGCCACAAGACTGAAGAAGGAAATATGGGATAGATGGAACTTCTATTAAAATAAATTAGATCCATTATGTTGATGTAACCCCAGTGATGTGTATTTGTAGCTCAAATCTTATAGTTATGATTGTATTAGTGTTATGGACTTGAATGATATATAGTTATTGCCTTTATTGATTTAAGTACGATAATTTAAAACACTTTGTATGCCTAATATACGATAAATTATTATTCTAGCTCAAATTCTAGAACGTGACAATCTCTCTCTAAAAGCATGAGTTATAATCAAGGAAGACGAACTTCTTAACGCCATGCCAGAACGATTCCAACTACCTGACGATTGGGTTGGCGAGTGCCTTGCGTTGCTTTCGACGAGCAGAGACCAAGGACTAAAGTTAGTGGAGGCGGGAGGCTTCCTCGCAGTTTCCATGCAGGGCCTTGTCCTTTCCTTTCATCGAGTGGGACCGCGCGCGCGCACCGCTCGGATAAGGCTTGATCAAGCCCGCCTTGAGGCGTTCCCTCGTGTCTCCCAACGTCATGCATGCCGGGTCTTTGGCGTACAAAAGCAGGGCAGGCCAAGATTACTTTTGGTCCGCAAACATCCACTCAGAATTCATTTATTGATTTTGGTCCTCATCATATTCCAATCATCGCAGTTTAATTTTTTTATATTTTAGTTATCACATACCATCAATTTAACTAGTATTTAATATTAAGAATGTAATGTTCATAAAACACACCCAAAAAAAAAAAATCAAACTGTGACAGCTAAAAATTTAAGAATTAAAATAAATTCTTCAATGAAAGTGTATGGTTCAAAAGTATATTTTAGCTTAATTTTGATTTAAACCAGGAGGAAGAAAATTTGGAGCTTACTTGTTAGATGCGCTAATTAAGATATATATATAAAGTAGGCTCAAATTTATCAAAAATCTAGGCTAAATTTGAAAATTATTGCATTATTTGTTCCCTTATACTGCATCTCAACACCTGGATGAATGATTCATATGGCATGAATTACTCTTGAATTTGCATTCTAGCATAAATGGAGCATAGGACATAATGTCTATTACACCTAATATGGCTCCATAAAATATGCAGGGTTTCACAGTGGGCATAAAATCTTCATAATAACAAAGAAAATATAATTAAAGTATAAATATATTATTTTAAAATAAGATAGTAGATGAAAGCTTTAGTTCGAAGGCAGCCGAGTTCTTCGGACTTAATAGCAAAAAGACTAGAAGTTTAAATGAATCTGGCTCTAATGTTTAAAATCAACCCCTTATAATCATGATACAAATATTTAACTAGACCACGGAGGTTCCGCAATCCAACAAAATGTTTGATTCAATCTAAATAACCTATAGAAGTTCAAACTATCATAGACAACCCAAAACTTGCATGGTACTAAATATCTCGATACTATGAATATATTAAAAGATAAGATCTAATGATGAAAATTCAGCAAAAATCCCTCAATGCACATGCATAAAACATTTTAAAAAATAATAATTTAAAAGCAAAACTCTCTGCAAGCACAAAACTAATATATAATTACCATAAAGTTGCATTGACCAATTACACGAATAATCAATTATTCGCATCAATAATTCAATGTTTATAACCAATCATCTTGAAGCTCAAGCATGTGTTTATTTTAAATAATATAATTATTTTGCTAGCTATGATAAAAGCTAGGTGTCCATTTGATGATTCGATTATCTCCTGAAGCCCAAGCAGAAATGCTAAGTTTTATGCCCACTTTAATTATCTCCTTTTAGCATGTACGTGTCCAATAAAATCGTATTTGAATTAATTTTTAAAGCATAATTATATTTCAGTAAGATAATTACTGATGAACAATAATTTCGAACAAACTCGATCAAGATCTTGGATCCCAGGGAAAACGCCATGAGTTTTGTGCCTGCTTGATCGATCTCCTTCATCGCTGAAGGCACGGAGTTCATGGGTTTAGACGTCACATTATCTTTCACATCAACATCTGTGCTCGTTTCAACTTCTTTCACTATCGTGGTTTAATAATAAATATTCTTCTTTCACTATCGTGGCAGCAAGACCGCACGTTGGGAGATCAGAAGTCAAACGGTAGACTAAGATGCAGTAGATCCGCTGAGCGGATCCACGAAACGTCCATGGAAAATATCATGGCGTGCATCTCTGCCGTTCTTGTCGGCCACGTCACCGTCCAATCTCCTCTATTGGCGTGACACGGAAAAAGTCACTGCAAACAACAATGGAGCCATTTTTTTAAACCTGTATCAAAACTTGTCGGTCACGTCATTATCCAATCTCCTGTATTGGCGTGACACGAAAAGGTCAGTGCAAGCAATGGAGTCGTCGTTTATTGGCTGAAGAAAAAGAAGAATTAACCTTCTGACCACACTAGTTTGATTCTTAAGAATATTTGGATTATGCTGCAGAAGGTTGATAGTGCTCAAATTAAGAATATATTTATATTTATATTTATATTTTTTTAGTAAATATAAATATAAATATAAATATTAAATAAATATTAAAATTTATATCATATTTATTCTAAACGAATACAGATATGAATCGGATATCAAGCATATCCATATTTGTTATATACGGATACGAATACAAATCGGATATCAACCATATCCATATTTGTTATATATGGATACGGATATTAAGGCAGTATTTGATACAAAAATATTGTCCTGTACCACCTGGTATCCATCTATATTATCCAATTTTGAATGACACTATGCCTAGAAATGAAAGAAGATATAGAGAGCCTATCTCCATATTTGGTAGGTACTTTGCTACATCACTTATAATATATTAAATATATTGAACCATCGATAATTTTAGGTACTAGTTTTGCGAACCTTGGTTTTTAGGTTTACCTAATTTAAGTTCATATATTAGTTGAGCTAAAACTCATTAACATGTTATATCATGTCCTATATTATTATTTTTGAATATTGTTATATTGTTCTTGCACCCATTTTCATACCATTACCTTGTGCTAGGCTAAAAAAAAAATCTGTATCCGTATCCGTATCCGAATCTGATTACCTTTTGGATTAGATATCCAAATTCGTATTTGAATCCGATTAAACTGCAAAATAAAAAAATCCGTATCAATATCCGTATCTGATTACCTTTTGGATTAGATATCCGAATTCGTATCCGAATCCGATTAAACTGCAAAATAAATATTCGAATTTGATATAATTCGAATACAAATACGGATACGGTCGGAGTTTATCCGACCCGTTTTCAGCCTTAGCTTAAATCTATCATATTTATCAAAAAATTAATTCAACGACGAACTGGATAGCTACTTCAGTGGTTCAGCATGCTGGATCATGATCTTGGAGGTTGGATGACCCTGCGCTTATCTTTTGCAGCAAATTTTGTACTCAAATCTATCTGGGCTAATTTGCACTTGACTTGTATAATAGTTTGTTTGTACCAAAAAAAAATTTGTATTAAAAATAAGGAATGAAAAATAAAGATAACGTAGAAATGATGTTGAAGTAAAAATAATATTTTAAATAATATTTTTTATTTTTTTCTTATCTTTTTGTTAGGGTCTCACTACTTCTATAAGCCTTAAAATCATCAGCAATGTAAGGCTTGTGGGAGTAGCAAAAAAAAAAATCGTCACTTTAAATGATAATTTTACGCTGCTGAAATCATTACTTGAAGGGGTGATTTCAAAATCATCATTTAAACCCTCTGCTCCGTCAACTTCCTCTGACGGAATGAAATAGAGTGACGAGATAAAAAGTAAAAGATTTCACTTAAAATGTTATTTTTACTTTAATATTATTTTTATAATATTTTTATTTTTTAAATGATATTTTTTACTTTAACATTATTTTTATAATATTTTTATTCTTCATCACTTTATTCTAAAATCGGTGTCAAAAACATCGGTTTAAAAAACGGCTTCAGGCAATGCAGTCATGACACGTGGAATACAAGAAGTGAAAGAAAAAGTAGAGGCAGCGGGACGTTGGGTGGCAAATTGGCAGATGAGTCGGAAAGGTACAAAAGATTTGGTCCTGGCCGACAAAAATTTAGCGATCGTCGTAACAAAGTGTTAGATAGAGAGAGAGAGAGAGACAGTTTGGTGGGATTTGGTGGGTTGCGTGGAATTGTTAGAAAGCACGTGCATATCTCCATCAAGAAGAAACATAGTGTCCGAGGCCATCTATTAAATAAAATTAGAATCTGATTGGTATTCTTATTTAAAGTATTCTTATTTGAAGAGTGATATATTATCATCATAAAATTAGGATCATCGTTGCTAACGATGATTTTAATCCCATGCAAAGAATACAAATATATACTAGATCATCATGATGGTAGTATTCATCAAAAAAATTAAAATAATTTTATCATTATTTATCAATCTCTCTCGCATATAATATAATATAATGTATAGATATTATAATAATATATTAATTTATTATATAATATATATATATCATTAATATTATTGCATATATTAACTATATTATATATTATAGTATTAATAATTATATTATTATCTATATTATATATATATATATATATATATATATATATATATATATATATATATATGTATGTATAATATTAGTTATTATTAGAAATATACTATAATATATATTTATAGTATTATTATATATTCAAAATATTATTGTATTGATTGTATGCACGATGATCTTTCATTCTTATGATAATTCAAACATAATGATTTATGATCCTTGATGATTTTTATTTACTGAAATATCTCATGCCAAATAAGGGGATATTGGATTATCGATGATCCAATTATGGCTAATTAACTAAATTGTTCCTTATGATCAACAATTTCAATCAATATAATAGGGATCTGCCTGTCTTGTCTTATTAAGAATGAGTTTCTTCACTTTTGGTAAGAATGAAGATTATTTTTATTAGAGTTATAATTAATTACTATATTATGATTATATACTTTTTTATATGCATAATTATTATTAAATTTTTTATTATATATATATATTATTAAGCGAGGCATGGGGTCATGCAAAAAGGGAATGAAAAAAATTCTATTGATGTGAAAGGGATGGGAAGCATCGAATTCTATTCGTCTTGTTTGTATCCTTAATTAATCTATGCTCATCGCTTTCTTCCACCCATCCTTTTTTAATTAATTTTAATGTTGGATTTCAAGACTAAGTGCATACTAAGTGCATTGTATGATTAAGGCACTTAAATTGTGACATTTGCTTCGCAATGGGAGGAGTTGTTGTGCGTGGTACATGCCTTTGATATATATATATATATATATATATATATATATATATATATATATATATATATATATATGATTTATCTTTCACAAGCGAGCATTGTTGTTAAAGAGTTAAATAATAGTAATGACGCAAATGGAGTCCAAAAATACGTTAAAAAAATTCACCCTCCTTGTCCTCAATAATCCTGCACTTTAAACTCGTTCGAAATCCTAGCTTTTTTAGGTGGCCTCGGTAAACTCAAGTAACAGGTAAATAATTACAATTGAGTTGGATTTGGCTGGATGCAATCTGGTCACTTCTAGTAGGTCAGCCAAAAAAAAGTAGATCAAAGTATAAAGCCGAGGTAGACATTGATTGTTTTGGTGAGATAGTAAATATTTATTCTCAACATCTAAGCCTTGATTACATATAATAAATATTAATATATTTAAAATAAATAATAAATAGAAACATTATAAAAATAAAACTATTGTATTAAAGATATGATATTTTGCATGCTCGACACATAAACACATAGAGGCAGGTTATATTGTCTCCATAAATACTATCATTTTTTATAATCATATATAATAATTTTTATTTATTCATTTTATTCACTAAATAAATTAGTTATTTATCCAATCAAACTAGTTATTTATTTGGAAGTGTTATTTTTGCTACATGGAATAAACTTTCATTATCGCCTTTAAAACCATTAATGTTTACTTCTATATATTTAATATTTTTTATTTCTATTTATTTTTTACATGCTCGACACCTATGGCACGAGCGCGCACATATATATGTGTAAAATAGAATTAGAATATGAAAAGTTATGCCAATCTTAGGGATAGCAATTTCAAGGGATCCATCCTATCTTGCTTTGCTTGGAATGAGATTCCCTACTTGTTATGGAAATTGGGAAGAAAATATGGATTATTTTTATCACCATCATTGAGTGTGGATGGAAATAAGAATGCTGCCCCCCTCTCTTTTCCTTTTTCATCCTCATTTGTTGATGTTGTTCTTAAATAACTATATTATAGCTCTGCATTTATTTATTTTTATATACATTATCATTATAAATTTTATTAAAAATTTATATATGTTATTAAAAGAAGAATAAGGCCGCATGAAAATGGTGATGAAAAAAACTTTCATTCACGAGGATAGAATGATAATTAAAAAAATTATACTCGTTGCTTTTTGTCTGCCCATGCTCATCCCCAACCCCCTCTCCCTCTGATGTGGCTGAGTCGGCCCTGGCATCTTCAGTCGGCTGAGTCGGTCCCGACTTCTTCAAGTTGGTCCTGCTCGGCTTCGGCATCTCCAAGTCGGCCGAGTCAGCCTCGACTTCTCCAAGTCGGCCCCGCTCGGCTCCGACATCTCTAAGTCTGCCGAGTCGGCCCCGACTTCCCAAGTTGGCTCCGCTCGGCCCCGGCATCTCCAAGTCGGCCGAGCCGGCCTCGACTTTTCCAAGTCGGCCCCGGCACCTTCCAGTCGATCGAGCCGGCCCCGACTTCTTCAAATCGGCCCCGCTCGGCCTCAGCACTCCAAGTCGGCCGAGTTGGCCCCGACTTCTCCAAATCGGTCCCGGCATCTCCAAGTCGGCCGAGCCGGCCCCGACTTCTCCAAATCGGCCCCGCTCGGCCCCGGCACCTCCAAGTCGGCCCCACTCGGCCCCGGCATCTCCAAGTTGGTCGAGTCGGCCCCGACTTCTCCAAGTCGGCCCCGCTTGGCCCCAGCACCTCCCAGTCGGCCGAGCTGGCACTGACTTCTCCAAGTCGGCCCCGCTCAGCCCCGGCATCTCCAAGTCAGCCGAGTCGGCCCTGCTCGGCCCCGGTACCTCCCTGTCGGCCGAGTCGACCCCGACCATCCCTGGTCGGCCCCGCCCCGGCATCTCCAGGTCAGCCGAGTCGGCCCTGCTCGGCCTCGGCGCCCTCAGGAGAGTCAAGGCAGTCCCGACCAGTCCCGACTTTCCCAAGTTGGCCCCAGGACGGTCTTGGCTGTTCAAGCCGCCATCCTTCTAACCCGCGCCGTTTGACACAACCAGGTCCAACCACCCACTGGCCGCTCCATTGATGGGACCAGACCTAACTACCCGCTAGCTCCACTGATTGATGGGACGTGGCTCACTAACCGCCGTTTTTCCCCCTCTCCGATGGGACAGGACCCACCAACCGGCCCAGATTCACGTAAGCCCCACGAACCCACGGACATTCCCTTCTCACGGAACTTCATGTGGTTGTGCAGGTGTCAACCCCCTATAAAGGGTATGTCCACTCAGAAACAAGGTACGCAACTCATACGCTCACTATCCTGATACCCAGAGAGGGATTCCCCTTTTCTGAGGACTCATTTTCTCCAAGAAGAGCTCGTTGAGCTCTCCCTCAGCTGTGACCCCGGTTACTGACTTGAGCATCGGAGGGTCCTCACCGGAGCACCCTCCGATCTTGAGACTTTTTTGTAGGCCATCCGATCAGGCGTAGATTCGTGGATTAAGCAGCTCTCTTCTCCCGACGTTCAAGACCAGTGATCGGGCGTCATCAGATTGGCGCGCTAGGAAGGAGGATAGCAGTGAAAAAAAGAAGATCCAACCCCACAGTATCCCCCCTTTTTTTTTCTCCCTGTCCCAATAATGGTGATGACACGAGTTCAGGATGCCTCAGTTAGTCACCCTGGGGGGCATCTTCCTCTGGCTAGGCAGCAGGAGACCAACCTCCCTGCCGCTGATCCTCCCGTTACCTCCCCGCAACCAGAGGTGGCTGCTCCGGTGCGGAGCAGCTGGCAACTCTCACTCGGCAAATTCAGACTCTCACCGCCATGGTCCATGGACTTCAACAGCAGCAGTCCGTGGCCACCCAGCATCAGACCGCTCCCCCTGCTAGTCAACAGTCTGCAAGGGGAGGCTCTCCTTAGCGAGAGGCCGATCGTCACTAGGCTTCTCTAAGGAAGCCTCGCCGTGAGCCCCCCAAGAGGCCGCGATCCTCTGATTGTGGCCCGAGCAAGTTTCCTCCAGAGCCGCATCGCCAGGAGGAACCAAAGCGGAAATCCACCTTCCGCGTCCTTCTCCTTCTCCTTCTTCTTCCTCTTCTTTATCCTTTGAGCCGTCTCGAGGGCCCCGACAATCAGCCGCCAGGCGGAGGAGCGCCTGGACGAGTACAATCGGCACTAGACAAGCTCGCCAGGAAGATCAACAATCAGCCGGAGGAGGAATATGACACTCGTCCTCCTTATACTCGCCAGATACTGGAGGAGCCCGTCCCCTCTAGATTTGATTCTCCCCAGATAGATCCGTACGATGGTACGATGGATCCTCTCGACCACCTCGAGAGTTACAAGGCTATGATGCAAGTCCAGGGTGCCTCGGACGCCCTTCTCTGTAAGGCTTTCCCTGCTACTTTGCAGAAGGCTGCTCGTGCTTGGCACTCGCGCTGTCCCCCCATAGCATCGACTCTTTTCGAGAGCTGAAAGGGCCTTTTGGCGTATTTTGATGCCTGCCGGCGGATCCCGAGGGTCGCGGACAGCCTCTTCTCCATGTGCTAGAAGGAGGGGAGTCGCTACGGGATTTGTGTCATGGTTCAAGACTGCCGCCCTCGAAGTCTACCATCTCGACGACGGTGGAACGCTAGCGCTGAAGAGGGGACTCCTCCCGTCCCGCTTCACCTTCTCTCTGGACAAGAAGCCTCCGAGTTCCTACTCTGACCTCCTCCTTCGAGCTCAGAAGTATATCCGCGCAAATGAAGCCGACCTCACCCCGCGAGTCCTCAAGGAGTTCCAGCCGCAAGCCAGATCCCCCCGAGCTGAGTGGACCCCCTCGCCACCGACGGCCTGATCCGCCTTGCCGACAACAGGCGTCGAAGCCCCTTCCCCGATGAGAGCAAGCTTACGCCTCTCCTCGCCCCTCGATCTCACATCCTGATGGAAATCGAGGGCGAGCCTTATCTCCAGCGCCCTCCTCCTATGAAGAAAGGTCTTCCCTGCGACAAGAGCCGTTATTGCCGATTCCATCGGGATTACGGCCACAACACCGACAACTGCTTCAGCTTGAAGCGTGCCATTGAGGAGCTTATCCAGTGGGTATACCTCGGCAAATATGTTCAGAAGGCGCCGCAACCACTGTCGGCACTCATGGGACCCCCGCCTGCTCAGGCCGCTATCGACAACACCCCCATAGAGCGGACAGTCGGGATGGTGTCTTGGGGAGCGGCTTCCTCATCCAAGCGGCCAAGAGAGGAGGAAGCGCCGGGTAATATAGTTCTTGGGGGGGGACCGGTGAATTTTGAGAATGTAAATAATGAAGGCATCTCCGTCTCTATGACGATTGCCAAGCACCCTCTAAAGAGGATATTGGTTGATAGTGGCAGCTCAGCTGACATCCTTACCTATAACGCTTTTGTTCGGATGGGATTGTCCTTTAACTCTCTCTAGCCTATGGCAGCCCCTCTAGTTGGATTTACAGGGGATTCAGTAAGGGTTGAGGGCGAGATATCTTTGCCTATGACAGCCGGAACACCGCCATGCCAAAGCATAGTGATCATAAAGTTCTTGGTTGTGCGGGTCCCCTTGGCATACAACGCCATCCTCGGGCACCCAGGTTTGAATCTATTGGATGCGATTATCTCCACCCGGCGCCTGCTAGTGTAGTTCCCTACTAGCAAAGGTGTCGGGGAGATGAGGGGCGAGGTCGGCTCAGTCCTGCCCTGCTATCACACAGCGTCAAGCCCCTTGGAAGCCAAGCCGATTCCAGAAGCACCTGACCCCAAGGAGTTCGGTAGGAGGGGAGAGCCGACCGAGCACCTCCTAACCTTTCCCCTTGGGGACAATCCGGCGAAGACCGTGCGTATCGGCAGACTCCTCCCCCGGAGGATCATGATCGCCTCCTAACCTTCCTGCGGGCCAATTCAGACATTTTTGCTTGGTCAGCATCTGACATGCCCGGCATCCCTCCAGAAGTAATCACCCACAAGCTCAATATCGATCCGAGGCACCGTCCAATCCGCCAGAGAAGAGAAGCTTCGCTCCCGAGCGGCAAAAGCCATCGATGAGGAGGTTAACAAGCTGCTCAACACCGACCACATCCGAGAGGCGCATTACCCTAATTGGCTGGCTAATATGGTTATGGTGCGAAAGGCAAACGGGAGCTAGAGAATTTGCATCGACTTCATCGACCTCAACAAGGTATGCCCGAAAGATAGTTTCCCCCTGCCAAGGATAGACCAGCTGGTAGATTCCACCTCCAGCCACGAGCTTCTCAGCTTCATGGATGCCTTCTCTGGATATAACCAAATAAGTATGGACCCCAGCGACGAAGAGCACACATCCTTTGTAATAGAAAAGATGATTTATTGCTACAAAGTTATGCCCTTCGGTCTCAAGAATGTAGGGGTGACCTATCAAAGATTGATGAACAGGGTGTTTCAGGATCAGCTAGGCCAGAATATGGAAGTCTACGTGGATGACATGCTAACCAAGAGCATCCACGCTTCTGATCATATCTCCGACCTAGAGGAAACCTTCAACAACCTCCGCCGCTTCCAGGTCAAGTTGAATCCCAAGAAATGTGCCTTCAGGGTCAGGCGGGCAAGTTCCTAGGTTTCATGGTGACTCAGCGAGGGATCGAGGCAAACCCGGAGAAGATTAGCGCCATCCTCGACATAAGGCCACCATCCAGCAAGAAGGAAGTGCAGCGACTAACGGAGAGGGTAGCGGCTTTAAATTGTTTCCTCTCCAAATTGACCGAGAGGTGCTTGCCCTTCTTCAAGTCCATGCGGAAAGTGAATAGCTTCGAGTGGACAAACGATTGCCAGAAATCCTTCGACGGGCTGAAGGCGTTTCTGTCTTCTCCGCCGCTCCTGTCTAAGCTGAGAGACGAGGAAAGTCTTTTCCTTTACCTCGCCGCTTCTCCAGAGGCCGTCAGCTCAGTCTTGGTGCGTCTCGATGCTGATGGGACCCAAAGGCCTGTTTATTACGTGAGCAAGGTGCTCCATGATGCGGAGGTCAGATACTCCAAGACAGAAAAAATCATCTTTGCCCTGATCGTCTTCGCCCGACGTCTCCGCCCGACATTTCTGCCCATATTTTCAAGCTCATCCCATTGTGGTGCTCACAGACCAGCCCCTTTAGGCCATCCTGGCTCGTCCGGATACCTCAGGCTGACTCACCAAGTGAGCCATCAAGCTAGGAGAATTCGACCTCTCCTTCCAAGCACGATCGGCTCTGAAGTCCCAAGTCCTGGCCGATTTCCTAGTCGAATGCACTTGGATGGGTGAGGAGACCAGGAAGGTTTTCGTGGAGCAGCACGAGCCTGAGCTGAGCAATTATGAAGAAACCTGGATCCTCCATGTAGACGGCATGTCAAACTCTCAGGGAAGCGGTGTCGACCTCATTCTCACCGAACCGAGTGGAGTGAGAGCAGAATGTGCCTTGCGATTTCTATTCAAAGTCACCAAAAACTAAGCCGAGTACGAGGCCCTGCTGGCAGGATTAAGGCTAATCCAAGAGTTCGGACTAAGGCGTCTCAGAGCTTTCACTGACTCGCAACTTGTTTCCAGACAAATCAACGAAGAGTACGAAGCGTGTGACCCTGCTATGACTCAATACCTGGGCAAGGTTCGGCTCTTGGTCTCCCCGTTAGCTTATTTCAGCATCAATTACATTCCCTGGAGTGAGAACGCCAAGGCCGACATCCTTTTCCGCCTGGCTACCTCCGCCGACGGCATCGCAAGGGACGCCTACATCGAATACCTAGAAAGGCCCAGCATAGAGGACGGCGAGGAAGTCCTACCGCTCACCCAAGAGCCTACATGAATGGATGCCTACGTCCGCTATCTCACTGACGACACTCTCCCTGATGATCGCAATGAAGCCAAGCTGCTCAAGTGGAGAGCTTCCAAATTCGTCCTCCTGGACGGACGTCTATACAGGAGGTCATTCTCCTACCCCCTGCTCAGATGTGTAGGACCTACCGATGTCGACTACATCCTTAGAGAAATCCATGAAAGCATATGCGGAAATCACCTGGGGGGCAGATCCCTGGCCCAGAAGGCCCTCCATCAGGGATATTCTAGCTCACTATGAGGGAGGATGCTGCCAAACTAGTTCAGAAGTGTGATGGTTGCTAGCACCACGCACACATCCAGCATCAGCCGTCTACCCCGCTAAGCCTGCTTTCGGCTCCTTGGCCCTTCGCTTAGTGGGGAATGGACATTCTCGGGCCATTCCCCCCAGCTTCGGGACAGCGGAGATTCTTGCTAGTAGCCATCGACTACTTCACCAAGTGGGTCAAGGTCGAGGCACTGGCTAAGATCATCGAGAGTAAAGTCAAAGCCTTCTTCTGGAAGTCGATCATATGCCGCTTTGGCCTACCTCACACTCTCGTCATGGACAACGGCCGCCAGTTCAACAATGATGCATTCAAAGCTTTCTGCGGCAAGCTGAGTATTCGCCATCGATTCACCTCTGTCGGCCATCCCCAGACCAATGGGGAGAATAAGGTCATGAACCGCACCATTCTTAGAGGGCTCAGGACCTGGCTAGATGGATCCAAGGGTCCATAGCTGGAGGAGCTCCCCAGCAAGATATGGGCTTACCACACGACCCCCAGAGCCCCGACAGGCGAGACTCCCTTCAGTCTTATCTTCGGATCTGAAGCCATCATCCCTGTTGAGATCGGACTACCCAGTCCGCGCGTGGAGTCCTTCAACGAGGAAGACAATTCCACATTGATATGGGCTAATCTGGACTTCATTGACAAAGCACATGACCGGGCAAGGCTACGTATGGCGACCTTCCGTCAGCGGACAGCCAAGTACTACAACGCTGGAGTTTGTCCTAAGGTCTTTCGCCACGGAGATCTAGTTTTGAGAAAGGCTGAGGTATCTAAGCCTACGGAGGGGGAAAACTGTCCCCCAACTGGGAGGGTCCTTATCGTGTCGCCGAGACGCTCCACCGGAGGGCATATAGATTAGAAGAGCTCGACGGACAACCTATTATGCGTACATGGAACGCGGATAATCTCCGCCAATATTATCAATGATGTATCCCCCAGAATACGAGTAATAAAAGGGTCCCTTCCAATGCCACAACCTGCTCTCCCTTGTACTCAAGGACCAGATCTCGCAAAAGGAGCTCACCGGCATCGCAGCTAATGGGACACCACTCGGTCCGGCTAGGAGATTCCCCCGAGTCGGTTCAAGTCCCTAACAGCTCCGTACCTGGTCGAGTCACCCCTCGGGTGGCACACAAACCCTCGAGGCAGTTCTAAAGGAGCTCACCGGCATTGCAACTAACGGAACACCACTCGGTCCGACTAGGAGACGCCTCCGAGTCGGTTCAAGTCCCTAACAGCTCCGTACCCGATCGAGTCACCTCTCGGGCGGCACACAAACCTCCGAGGCGGTTCTAAAGGAGCTCACCAGCATCGTGGCCTATGGGACACCACTTGGCCTCGGCACGGAGGTGCCCCCGAGTCGGTTAAGACCCTAAAGGCTTCATACCCGGTCGAGTCGCCCCTTGGGCAGCACACAAACCCCCGAGGCGGTTCTAAAGGAGCTCATCGGCATCGCAGCCTATGGGACACCACTCGTCCCTAGCACGGAGGTGCCCCCGAGTCGGTTAAGACCCTAAAGGCTCCGTACCTAGTCGAGTCACCCTCGGGCGGCACACAAACCCCCGAGGTGGTTCTAAAGGAGTTCACCGGCATCGCGGCTAATGGAACACCACTCGGTCCGGCCAGGAGATGCCCCCGAGTCGGTTCAAGTCCCTAACAGTTCTGTACCTGGTCTAGTCGCCCTTCGTGTGGCACACAAACCCCTGAGGCGGTTCTAAAGGAGCTCACCGGCATCACGGCCTACGGGACACCACTTGGCCCCGGCACGGAGGTGCCCCCGAGTCGGTTAAGACCTAAAGGCTCCGTACCTGATCGAGTCACCCCTCGGGTGGCACACAAACCCCCCGAGGTGGTTCTAAAGGAGCTCGCCGGCATCGCAGCCTACGGGACACCACTCGGCCTTGGCACGGAGGTGTCCCCGAGTCATTTAAGACCCTAAAGGCTCCATACCCGATCGAGTCATCCCTCGAACGGCACACAAACCTCCGAGATGGTTCTAAAGGAGCTCACCGGCATCACGGCTAACGGGACACCACTCGGTCCGGCTAGGAGATGCCCCCGGGTCGGTTCAAGTCCCTAACAGTTCTGTACCCGATCGAGTCGCCCCTCGGACGGCACACAAACCCCCGAGGTGGTTCTAAAGGAGCTCGCCGGCATCACGGCCTATGGAACACCACTCGGCCCCGGCACGGAGGTGCCCCCGAGTCGGTTAAGACCCTAAAGGCTCTATACTCGGTCGAGTCGCCCCTCGGGCGGCACACAAACCCTAAGGCGGTTCTAAAGGAGCTCATCGGCATCGCGGCTAACGGAACACCACTCGGTCCGGCTAGGAGATGTCCTCGAGTCGGTTCAAGTCCCTAACAGCTTTGTACCCGTCGAGTCGCCCCTCGGGCGGCACACAAACCCCAGAGGTGGTTCTAAAGGAGCTCACTGGCATCGCATCCTACGAGACACCACTTGGCCCCGGCATGGAGGTGCCCCCGAGTCGGTTAAGACCCTAAAGGTTCGGTACCCGGTCGAGTCGCCCCTCGGGCGGCACACAAACCTCCGAGGTGGTTCTAAAGGAGCTCACTAGCATCATGGCTAACGGGACACCACTCGGTCCGGCTAGGAGACGCCCCCGAGTCAGTTCAAGTCCCTAACAGCTCAGTACCCGGTCGAGTCGCCCCTCGGACGGCACACAAACCCCCGAGATGGTTCTAAAGAGCTCGCCATCATCGCGGCCTACGGGACACCACTTGGCCCCGGCACAGAGGTGCCCCCGAGTCGGTTAAGACCCTAAAGGCTTTGTACTCGGTAAAGTTACCCGTCGGGTGGCACACAAACCCCCGAGGTGGTTCTAAAGGAGCTCGCTGGCATCGCGGCCTACGGGACACCACTCGGCCCCAGCACGGAGGTGCCCCCGAGTTGGTTAAGACCCTAAAGGCTCCGTACCCGGTCGAGTCGCCCTTCGGACGGCACACAAACCCCTGAGGTGGTTCTAAAGGAGCTCGCCGGCATCGCGGCCTACGGGACACCACTCGGCCGAGATGGTCCAAAAGGGCCCCGCTTGGCCCTCACGGTCTTCGAGTCGGCCCAGACCTTTCCCGGTCAAGCCCCAGTCAGCCCCCAACGCCCTCAAGTCGATCTCGGCGCTAAGTTGCCCTCAGATCGTTCCAAGTCCTTAGAAGATTCGGGCGCAGATGAATCTCCCTTCAAACAGCCCGTGACAGCTTAATGCATCTTAAGCAATCTCCCACGTGGCTGGCATATCCCTCAGAGACGCATCCAAACGTTGGCAAATCTGGGGCTGCGATCCGGCCACGGCGTCGTCAATGTGCGCAATGCTCAGAAATAGAAAACATCTCAGAAGGAAAGGTCCTCCTCATTAACAGGTACGGGGCCGCCTTGTCATTAGTTGCACGATAAAACGTTCAACCCAGAGGAAAGAAGAAACAAGCGAGACAAAGTGCAAAAACATCTTCACAAAAGGCTTTTCTTCATTAATAATGAAATTGAAGTACAAAATTTGGTCCAAGACCGGTTACAAAAAGAAAAGGGAAAAAGAAGAAACAACAACTCTTCAGGGCTCGCTTGGGCCCGACTCTCCTCGTCGTCCTCTTCCTCAGCCGGCTCCTCGTCAGATTCCCCGGGACGGATCCCTTCGAGCTCGGTGATGTCGATTTTAAGAGCCGCAGACACCTTAGTTTTGCATATATCGAAGCCCTTAATATAGGCATCGAGGCTGGCCTCGAGGACCTCCTTCCCGACTTCTGGCGAGGACTTATAGTTGGCTATGGCTTGTCCCGCCCCGGCCTCAGCCTGTTTGGCCCTGGCATCAGCCTCTTGGGCTTGCATCTCAGCCCGCTGAGCCCTACCTTCAGCCTCCTTGGCTTGCGCCTTGGCCTGCTGCGCCCTGGCCACTGCCGCCTTAGCCTGTGCCTCGGCCTCCCAGGCTTGGCCCTCAGCTTCCTCGGCTCACGCGTTGGCCTCATCCGCGTGAGCCACGGCCCCGGCTTTCTCATGGCCCGCCTCGACCGCCGCCTTCTCCACGACGGCAGCTCTCTCAGCAGCGGCCCTGGCCTCATCTCGCGCCGCCCCGACCTCCCTCTCGGCGCGTTGAAGCTGATGGACCAGCTCCTCATTCCACTTCGCGGCGGCCTTCAGTCTGTCCGAGACCAGTTCCAATTTGGCCTCGGCCGCGGATGCCCGGCCACTCTCAGCTTCGGCCCGGCATTTCGCCTCCCTTATTCGGCCGCCCAGATCCTCCTCCCGGGCCTTGGCCTCGTGGTGAAGTCGAGCAAGGCTCTGGGACTGCACCATGCTCTCCTTCTTATACTTGTCGGCCCGCGCCATGGACTTTATGAGCGCGTCCGCTGAGTGAGACATTGCCTCACGAAGGGCTATCGCGCCGTTGGCCATCTGCGGCAGAAGAATATGTTAGCCACAGAAGACTGAGACATCGGAAGACACGTCCGAAAACGAAAGGAACTCAAAGGATTACCTGGACAATGAAGACCATCACCATATCTAGGAGCGCAAAGTGGCTCAATCCTCGCATCTCATCCTCGGACTCGGCAGTCCAAAACTTTAACAAGAGACAGGCGGCCCGCCCGGCATCTATCATCGAGCCGAGCACGGGTGCTGGCCATGCCATCTTCTCATGTGGCCCTTCAGCCCGAGGGTAAGTCGGGCGGCGCGCTGATTGTTGGGATGAGCTCCCCGGCTCATCCCTCTGCTTCTTGGTCACCTCCGTCCCAGTCCTGGACCTTCTGGCGACTAACTCCCCCTCTCTGGCAGTTGGGGGAGCACTCTCCATCTCCGGCTCAGCGGCAGCCGGAGAGCTGATAGCAACTGTAACCTGCCCCGCCTCGGGCACGTCGGCGGCGGCAGGGGCTTCCTCTTCAAGATCCACAATCACCACGGCGGCTTTGGTGGTGATTGAAATCTCTCCTTCCTCTATTTCGGTCCCAGTCGGCCCCGGGACCACTTCTCCAACCGGCGTTTCCTCAGCCGGCTCCTCTGCAGGCATTGGAGCCTTGGGGAATTCAGCGGCTTGAGCCGGCTCGGCCCGCTCCTTCCTTCGAGCTTTCTTCGCTGGCCTTGATGTTTCCCCGTCGCTGGCCTCTTTTGCTTCAAGGCGGCTTCAAATGCGCCGGCGGGAAACTTCATCGCTGTGCCCAAAAATAAGGAATGTTAGCAACAGCGTACAGTAATCCTTCGGTCGAGTCAGAAGGAATCGGACGTCGTGCTCACCGACCACCGGGGCCAACTCAGCCTCTATCCGGTTCTCCTCGGACAGGAGTTCTTTGTAGCCAGAGATTTGGCAGTTGGATAATTGGGTGAAGAGCTCCCTATCCCTTTCCCCCACGGTGGAGTTATCGTTGGAGCTGGTATCCGGCTCCCTCCAGTCGGCCCTCACCCCCTCGACGTGGGCAAAGAGGAATCGAGGCTTCCACCCCCTAATTTTAGACAGGAGACCTAGGGGAAAGGCCCTACTCGGCCTGGCGGTGAATGCCCACCATGCCCCCTCACCTTAGCGGCGGAGCTTATAGAAATCCCGGAACAACGATAACCCTGGTCGGGCCTCCTGGAAGTAGCAAAGAATGACAAAAGCGCAGATAATCCGAATTGAATTCGGAGTCAACTGCATCAGCGCTAATCTATACCTATCTAAGAGATTCAGGAAAAAAGGGTGAAAAGGGAGGCGCAGTCCACACCGGAAGAACTCCTTGTATAGAGCGACCCGACCAGGATCAGCGGAGGTCACTCTATCTTTGGGCCCTGGCGCGGACAGGCGGATGAAGCTGGGGACCATATACTTAGCCCTAATAGCCTCTACATCTTCGGGGATCACGGTTGAGGCCACTCATGATGGACCTGCCGGATCAAGACTCACCGCCGGAGGTTGTCCCGGACGGTGAGAGGACACAGGAACTGCCCTAATAGGGGGGCGTGGGGTAGATGGAGGTCCGGTGCCGTCAGTCGATCGCGGATGGTAATGCCACCCATCGGCCAGGGCACCTGGCTAACTGAAGGGGTTTGGCCTTCACTGTTGGAATGGAAAGACTCTACAATGGGCCTCTTACCCTCCCTAACAGCACGGCGGTCTATGGGGTGAGACAAAGGATAAGACTAACTTGGGAATCGAAAGGAACTCGAGGGCAGAAAGACTTAGGTTGCAGAGGAATTCAGAGAAAGGAAAGTTGGAAGAAAGCAATGACAATGTAAAGGCTTTCCCCAGGCCCTTGGGGCGCTTTTATATCCCCATTTCCGAATGACGGTAATCAAGGCCCCGCCATGTGGCGCTCTTCTATTGCGCCACGAGATGTCCGCCGAAAATCTTGCCAGTGCCCGGGATGTGCCGCCTCGATTCACCCCAAGGAGCGTGATCCCCGACCAATCGCAGGGCATAGAAAACGGAGAAACAATAATAACCTCCGCCCTTTTTCCATTCCCGATAGGCGCTTTCCTCAGGGCATCCGGCGTCGAAGTCAACCCCCACCTATTGCATGATTGTGGAAGATCTGCGAAGCGACACTGCCTCGGAACGACGCGCCAGCTCACCAAGCTATTAAAAGCGCACTAAAGAGTAATCATTTTTTGAATTTTCGCGCCCCTCTCACCCAAAGGGCAGCAGGCGCGTGGCCCTTCGCGCTCAGGGGCGGGGGGCATCTGATGTGGCTGACGTAGCCACGAGGGCAATTATGGCAAAATCAAAAGCTTAAGGCGGCCCCGCCCCGGCATCTCCAAGTCGGCCGAGTCGGCCCCGACTTCTTCAAGTCGGCCCCGCTCGGCCTCGGCACCTCCCAGTCGGCCGAGCCGGCCCCGACTTCTTCAAGTCGGCCCCACTCGACCCCGGTATCTCCAAGTCGGCCGAGTCGGCCCCGACTTCCCCAAGTCGGCCCCGCTTGGCCCCGGCATCTCCAAGTCGGCCGAGTCGGCCCCGACTTCCCCAAGTTGGCCCCGCTCAGCCCCAACATCTCCAAGTCGGCTGAGTCGGCCCCGACTTCCCCAAGTCGGCCCCGCTCGGCCCCGACACCTCCCAGTCGGCCGAGCCGGCCCCGACTTCTCCAAATCAGCCCCGCTCGGCCCCGACACCTCCCAGTCGGCCGAGCCGGCCCTGACTTCTCCAAATCAGCCCCGCTCAGCCCCGGCACCTCCAAGTCGGCCGAGCCAGCCCCGACTTCTCCAAGTCGGCCCCGCTCGGCCCCGGCATCTCCAAGTCGATCGAGTCAGCCCCGACTTCTCCAAATCGGCCCCGCTCGGCCTCGGCACCTCCAAGTCGGCCGACCCGGCCCCGACTTCTCCAAGTCGGCCCCGCTCGGCCCCGGCACCTCCCAGTCGGCCGAGCCAGCCCCAACTTCTCCAAGTCGGCCCCGCTCGGCCCTGGCATCTCCAAGTTGGCTGAGACGGCCCCGCTCGGCTCTGGCACCTTTCAATCGGTCGAGTCGACCCCGACCATCCCTGGTCGGCCCCGCCCCGGCATCTCTAGGTCGGCCAAGTCGGCCCTGCTCGGCCTCGGCGCCCTCAGGAGAGTCAAGGTAGTCCCGACCAGTCCCGACTTTCCCAAGTTGGCCCCAAGACGGTCCTGGCTGTTCAAGCCGCCATCCTTCTGACCCGCGCCATCTGACACAACCAGGTCCAACCACCCACTGGCCGCTCCATTGATGGGATCAGACCTAACTACCCGCCAGCTCCACTGATTGATGGGACATGACTCACCAACCGCTATTTTTCCCCATCTTCGATGGGACAGGACCCACCAACCGGCCCAGATTCACAACCCCCACGAACCCCGCGGACATTCCCTTCTTACGGAACTCCACGTGGTTGTGCAGGTGTCAACACCCTATAAAAGGGTAAGTCCACTCAGAAACAAGGTACACAAACTCATACGCTTGCTATCCTGATACCCAGAGGGATTCCCCTTTTCTGAGGACTCATTTTTCTTCAAGAAGAGCTCGTCTGAGCTCTCCCTTAGCTGTGACCCTGGTTGCTGACTTGAGCGTCGGAGGGTCCCCACCGGAGCACCCTTCGGTCTTGAAACTTTTTTGCAGGCCATCCGATCATGCATGGATTCGTAGATTAAGCAGCTCTTTTCTTCCAACATTCAAGACCGATGATCAAGCATCATCACCCTCTTTTGTTTTACTATTTTAATCTATAGGTTGCAAGATCAAGCACATTGTTTGATCTTAGGCCACTTTTATCGTGACATTTGCAGAAGAAGCATGACTCACTATGGTAAGTGTTGTTGTGCATCGTGCATGCCTTTTGATTTATATATGCATGATTTATCTTTCACAAGCTAGTAGAGACAAAAAAAGAAAGATAAAAAAAAGTACAAGTGGAGTCCAAAAAGTAGGTAAGAAAAATCCATCATCTTTATCCCCAAAAGTCCTCCGCTTTAAATTCATTAGAAATCCTAGCTTTTTCGAAGAGCAAGAGGCAAATAATTACAATTGAGTTCGAATTGACCGTAGATATTTTGATTGCTTCTATCATTTGATCCGGTAGATATTGAAGGCAAAAAAAAAAAAACCATCTAATTTGATTGATAAATAAAGATATTAAAAAATAATTAAAAACCTTGAAATAGTTAATATTTAGTTTCATCGTATTTACGTTTATTATTTATTATTTTTATTTATTTATTTATTTTAATTATTAAAAGGCATACGTAGATCTTCATAAAAACATAGTGTATGAGGTCATATATTAAATAAATTAAATTTTAAAAATTTTATCAATCTTTGGAACGATAATTTCAATTCATATAGCAAAAAAAAAAAAACTTTGTATATCGCATTCGATGCAGCTAATTCTACGTGGGCTGCATCGCCCTTTCTTATTGGTCCACATGAATCTTACGACAACGTAGTTATAAAATTAAAGATGATACCCCAATTATAAACTTATGACAACGTAGTTATAAACTTAAGATATCCATTAAGAAGGTCAAAAAAAAATTACGATATTCGAGTTGTAAATTTATGGCACCGTAGTTATAAAATTATGATGTACACAAATTTCAAAAAAAAGCTTAACGGATATTAATGCATGTCACGTCAAAATTTAAGATGACACATTATAAACTTACATACCATAGTTATAAAATTAAGACACTCATTCAGAAAGCCAAACAATTTACGATATTCTAGTTGTAAATTTATAAGTTATAAAATTACTATATCCATTAAAAAAACGTGCACTACATTACATAATTTTTTTAAAAAAATTGAACATGTATTGATGCGTATTACGTTAAAATTTAAGATAGTATCCTTCTCCATAATATCAAGCCATATAATTTTGTGTGAAACAATGCAGCTAATGTAAGACTTGCTGCGCTGAAGATAATGTATATAAAGACTTTTTCTATAACAAAACCTACTCCATCTCGCTCTATTTGAGATGAGATTCTTTATATTTTGTTTTTGTCAGTGAAAATGAGGTATGTATTATGAAAAAAAAAATTATAAGAATAGAATTAAGATTAAAAAAAAATTCACACCTCATTGTCATCCAATCTAAACCATTGTCGTCGCTTTCATACGTCCGTATCATTCTTTTTTCTATTTTAATCTCTAGGTTTCAAGCCTAAATGCTTTGCATGACATTAAATCGTACAACAAGAATTCGCTCTGGTAAGTGCTCTTGCGCGTGCTGTGCCTTTTGATTTATTTACGCCATAATTTATGTTGCGAGTGGAGTCCAAAAATGTTTAAAAAATCCACCATCCTTGTCCCCAATGACAGCCCAACTTTTTGGGCGGCCGTCGTCATTGCACTAAGAAGCAAAGGAGAATAATATCAGATGAATGAGGTTGGAGGAGAAATGAACTTGATATCAAAGGCTACAAGGGTTGATGTAGGGGTGTAACTGAGTTAAGACAGTTCGTGAGTAGCTTAAAATTACTTTGCTTATCGAGTTGAACTTAATCTTAAGTTACTTAAATATATTATCGAGTCAAGTTCAAGTATTAAAATACTCGGTTCGAAAAGCTTGCAAACTTAATCGAGCTTACTTAATTTTACTATTTTATCCCTATAATTATACATATTTATAATATTATTCTAACTATATAAAACTTCTTTAAATTTTTAATTGAGAATATATTTTATTTTAATTTAAAAATTATTTTTAAATTTTTATATAAAAATTTGAATCAAATCGAGCTTAAGTATATCGAGTATTTCATCGAACTCGAGTTCGAGCTCTACATAAGAAACTCGATTGAGCTCGAATCGAGTTTCGAGCTTCAAATTTTAGAGTCGAGTCGAGCTCGAGCTTGGCACTGTAACGATTCGACTCGGCTCGATTACACCCCTAGATTGATGCAATTAAAGAAGGTTAAGAAAGGGGATCTTAATATATATATATATATATATATATATGCTCATGATACAACATCTAATACAAACAATGTTAAGGGAGAAGATCTCAAATTAGGAATTCTTAATTATACATAAAAAAAATAAGTTATATGTTATTTATTATTCATTATACAATGAGGAGACTACAAGTAGCAATTGCAAATAAAATAAAAAATTACAATTATTTTTGAATTTGAATCACTTTTAGGATCGGGTCATGAAGTTAAATCTTATATCTGAATGATCGGATTAGGTTCACCTATGGGCCGTTTTGAATTTGTTTAGTTTTTTTAAAAAAATTAACATATACTTTTTTTTCTTTTTAAGTAACTTATCAATGGTGAATTCAATTCTTTCTTTCTTCTTCTACTCATTTATTTATTAAAAAATACAAAAGCAGATAAACATAAAATTATAGCATTAGACACTAAAAAAAATGATAGTTGTAAAGCATATAAAACAAAATTATTAAAGATTATATCTGAATGTATGTATATTTATATATATATATTTTAAATACTATCAAATTCTATTTGTGTTTAGAATCAGGATGACCTTTATTCCTTAGCTCTTAAGCAAATTTTATACTCTGATATCTCTGGGCTGACTCGTATGAAGTTAGTGTGATCGTCCGTCCGTAATAAAAAAAAAAAAAACTTTCAAATTGCACATATGTAAAAATTTAAGTATATTAAGCAAAGCTTGAGTAGATTTAAAACATAAGTAATACATTATAATAATTAAATATAATATTTCAACAAAATGGATAAAATTTGATAATGTTTAACCATTATATATTTCAAAAGATATCAAATTTTTTTATGTAATTTAACATATTACATTTAAATAATATATATTTTAAATATTTTTAAATTGCACAAAAAAAAAAAAAAGCTTGAGCAGATTTAAAATACATAAATAGTTAAGTATAACATTTTAAACTATATAAATATAATTTGATAATATTTTTAATATTATAATAATTAAATATAATAAATTAACTTATATAAACATAATTTTATAGAATTTAAAATAATAATAATAATTAATTTTAATATTTCAATGAATACGGATTAGAGTTTGATAACGTTTAAACAATCGTAACCGTACGGTCGAGCCCAGTCGGTTCTGCTTCGTCCTTCCCTTCGGATGCCAGCTTTTTCCGTCCTAAGCACGCAACTATTTGACGAAGTCGCCGGAGAAGGTTGGAGCCAGAGAGCAGAGCAGCGGCGGCGGCGGTTGCTTTCTCCTTTGAGAGAAGCCCCCTATAAGCCTAAACCTGATCCAAACCTTAGATTTTGATCAGAGGTGAAAGAAAAGCTTTTCCTGCGATCGGATTTCGTTCTCTCGCTTAAGTTGGATTCCCTTCTTTCCTCCACCTTTTGTCGATCGCACGCCTGCGAGAATACTCGGTTTCTCTGATCGTAGCTGGCGCTCTCCTTCATGTTTACGCCGGTCTTTCTCAGTCTCTCGTTTTAAAATGATTCATGTTTTAACTTTTAAACTTCTACCCGGTGTGGGCCGAGGGAAAAGTTTTTTAAATTTTTTTTATTAGATTCCTTCTTTATCCTTTTTTTTTCCCCTTTTTTCTTCGATTACTTCTTCTAATAGATTAAACGATTGGTTTGAATTGGCTGTCATTTTACAATTTCAATCATTACAGTTTTGAGGAAAAGATTGAAACTTTTTCATCACAGTTTCTTCTGTAGAATATATTCTTTTGCCCCTTTATGGGACCTATCTTATTGGAGACCGCTTAATTTGTTTGGAGGAATCTATCTCCAGTGATAAGTTACTATTTGTTTTGAGCCAACCAATCATGTTAAAGTTTTTCTTTATTTTTGTTTTTTTCAAAGCATATTTGCACTGTTGATATAGTAGTCTTGGTTCTCTGGAGTAGTTCCTTTAAATAGTGGGAGCTAACTGATCTCTTGGTGCAGCTATCTTCTTGAAAGACTTCGTGGTAGAGAGTGGAAGGAAGATGAGTAGCTTGGGGCACACTGCGTCGCAGTCGCAGTTCATTACAAGCCATGGGAATCCAACCGTCCCAAACGGTCCGAGTACGCCTCTGATCGATGATATCGAAGCTGAACAGATCATTGTTCCTGAGGTCTAGTTTTTTTAAAATAAATTTGATGCCAGGAGTTTCTTCTATTCATTTTATTTGCATAAAATCTTTTAAAATATTCAGATACAGAATTATAGCTTCAATGGAACTTTTTTTTTTTTTTTGAAATGGTTACCTTCAAATATCTAGATTAATCCATAACTTTTAGTTAACCAAACATGGATCGGCACCACATGTTTCTTTCTCATTTCATACTCCAATACTATTAATCTACTTTGACTTTGATAAATCTAAAGCATGAATCATGTCTTCATGAAACAATCATTGTATGCTGGACCTTCTTGAAATTAGGGTGAACTGAATTGAACAGGCTTGGAACGATATAGGTGCAAAATGTCCTGAATCAAACTAAACCACCTGGTTCAACCTGATTTGGAATGGCTCATAGGTTAGAGCCCTCTGGTCCACCTAACTTGTATGCTATTAGTTTGATAGGATATGCCCTGTACTGACTCATACTAGTTCAGTATTGAAGAAGTAATGATTTTTGATATGACACAGACCTTGGGTACAACCCAAGAAAATTATTGTTGTATGTATATATTTGTTAATTTTTATCATGTTGGAATAGTCTGTAAATGTTACTTTCTTGTATCTCTATTGCCTGCTCTGGTGTTTATCTTAGGGTTTGGGCTTAGATTCCCAAGATTCACAGTAACTAACAATACTAAAAGACTCAGCCATTCTATTTAGAATGTGGAATATTGGATGCTAACTGGATAATTTATGATGATGTTGCAGAAAAAGAGTTGGAAAAACTTGTTTGCATATATGGGCCCAGGATTTCTTGTTTCCATTGCATATATAGATCCTGGCAACTGTAAGATACGTCGTTTTTTTACCTCTTCTGTTTCTTTTTTTCAAAGTGATGAGTCAGAAAT
Source organism: Calamus simplicifolius (assembly GCA_900491605.1). NCBI lineage: Eukaryota > Viridiplantae > Streptophyta > Magnoliopsida > Arecales > Arecaceae > Calamus > Calamus simplicifolius. The sequence goes on along the minus strand of UESW01001551.1, from coordinate 341,347 downwards.
GTTGAGTTTGATATATAACTGACCTTGATTATATATATATCTCACTGTCTACAGTTGAGACGGACTTACAGTCAGGAGCACAATATAAGTATGAGGTACACCACTTATTTTATTGTGATGATATATCAACTATTCTGTTATTTATTAATAAGTAACATTTTTCATAAAGTTCTATTTAATATGTTAAGAGTGACATTCTTAATACATATACAGAATTCAAGAGTTTATTTGCATTTGTAACTGGAGTAATAACTTAATTGACATTTTTGTGTTTCTGGTCAGCTACTCTGGATCATACTTGTGGCTTCCTGTGCTGCCCTTATTATTCAAACCCTTGCAGCCAAGCTAGGGGTTGTCACAGGTCTGCAAATCCATCTATATGGGTGTTTATTTTGAGAAATCAGTACTTGATAAATACTTTGGCCTCTTTAAGTGCTGTTAAAAGCAGTCTTTATGTGGCAGGGAAGCATTTAGCTGAGCATTGTAGAGCTGAGTATCCCAGGATCCCAAACTTTATCTTGTGGATCCTTGCTGAACTTGCTGTGGTTGCATGTGACATTCCTGAAGGTGTCACAACCTCCTGTTTATCATGCACTGTTGCACATGACTGTACTTTCTATTTAATGCCTTGATGTTCTTTCTCCTTATTCTTTACAGTAATCGGAACGGCCTTTGCATTGAACATGCTCTTTAAAATTCCAATATGGTGTGGTGTTCTTATCACTGGACTTAGTACTCTGATGCTTCTGTTATTACAGCAATATGGGGTAAGGATAGTGCTTGTATTATATGTGTTAATCATATTCCACCTGTTTTACTTGTTTCGCTTGTTCAGTATAAGTTTCATGCATCTCAACTAAGTCCAACGGTATGATACTGAGAGGAGCTTGGATATTTCTCTAAGGATTAGGAAGAACTAAAGATGTGAAATTATCTAAATGGAAATTATGAGAAAAGATTTGAAAAAGCTTATGCTCAATAAATAATAAATAGCATAGAGGGATTTATACCCAACCTCAAATGGCTGGAAAAGAGTCATGAATGGTTATTATATTATGTTTATGTTAGCTGTTACTTTGATTAAAACTCCACCAAGGCCGATCCCAAGCTCGAATAAAGGAGGAGGGTTGCGTTAGGTAGCTGATAGCCAACGTAAAATTTCGTTAGATCCCCTAAAACATGAATCTGCTAAATCAAACTATGCGAAGTCCTGAATAGAGCAGAGTAGAGGAAGCAATGTAGTTGGGAAAAGGCTTAGATGAGTTGAGTTGAGTTTAGCTGTTACTTTGATTAGGATAGTATTTATGGATGAAAATCCTTAGAGCACCCAAATTATTTCTCATGAAACATCTCTGGCTCCATGCAGGTTCGGAAACTTGAGTTTCTAATAGCTTTTCTGTTACTTACGATGGCTGTCTGTTTCTTTGTGGAACTTGGTTATGCCAAGCCAAGCTCATCAGACGTTTTGCATGGACTTTTTGTCCCACAACTTAAAGGAAATGGTGCTACAGGACTTGCTATCTCACTGCTTGGTGCCATGGTCATGCCGTAAGCTTCCTATGATCAACTATAATTGCTTATTTGATTTGTTAGAAGCTCATTTAATGGTAATTATATGACTTGATACAGGCACAACCTTTTCCTCCATTCTGCATTAGTGCTATCCAGGAAAATACCACGCTCAATGCATAAAATCAAGGTGCAATGTCTTGGTTGTCTTCTATTATTTTACATTTGAGTAAAAGAAACTATTGCCCTGCGTGGTTCTAAACATCGTATTTTGTACCTAAAACTTTAGTAACTTGCTTTGTCTGGCCTCAGAAATTTTTGTATACTATTATCTATGCAGTGCTTTCAATGCTCTTTATTTTTTTCGTGAAGGAGAATGTAGTATTAACATGTTGAACATAAATTTGTTCATAAATATAAGCATTTTTATTTGTATGTCTGCTTATAGAGTTCTAAATGCTATTTCCCTTTTTTTTAGGAGGCGTGCAGATACTATACTATTGAAAGTGGATTTGCTCTTTCCGTGGCTTTCTTATCAATATATCTGTTATTTCTGTAAGCGGTGCTGTTTGTAGCTCAGACAATTTGAGTCATGAAGATCAAAGGAACTGCGAGGATCTAGATCTTAACAAAGCTTCATTTCTACTAAGAGTATGTTGCAGTCTATCACTAAATTGTGAATTGATATTGTTACATTCATGAGTCTCAATTGTTTATCTTCATTAATTTATTTATCTATTGTACAGTTAAGTTATCACTAACTCCACCAAGGCCGGTCCATGATAGTCATCTTAGAGTAGCAACTTGGAACATAGGAACACTAACAGGTAAAGATATGGAGATAGTATATACTATGATTAGGAGAAAAGTAAACAAATATGCTTACAAGAGACTAAATAAGTAGGTGAAATATCTAAAAAAATAGAGAATACAGGATATAAATTATATTACAGTGGAAAACATAAAAATAGAAATGGAGTAGGAATAATTGTAGATAAGAATTTAAGGAATATGTTGTTAAGGTAACTAGGAAAGAAAATCGGATTATATCACTAAAACTTATAATTAAGAATAATATAATTAACATAATTAGTGCATATGCACCACAAGTAGGATTAGACCAACAAACTAAGACATAATTTTGGGAAGACATATATGAAGTAATACAAAAAATACCACAAGAAGAAAAGATATATTTGGAAGGAGATTTTAATGGACATGTAGGTAAATAAAGGGATGGATATGAAACGATACATGAAGGATATGGATTTGGAGATAGAAATAAAATCGACGTGAGCTTATTAGATTTTGCAGTGGCGTATGATCTAACAATAACAAACACTTATTTCAAAAAGAGAGATAAACATTTAATAACATTTAAAAATGGATCTAATAAAAGTCAAATAGACTTTTTCTTAACTAGAAAGATGGATAAAATAACATGCAAAAACTTTAAAGTTATTTCGAAAGAAAGTTTAACTTCATAACATAGGATAATGGTAGCAGACATATGGATAAAAATAAAATTTAGAGTAAAACATAAAACTATTAATCCAAAAATTAAATTATGAAATTTGAAAGAAGAAACACTAGAATTATATAAAGAAAAGTTAGCAAGAGAAGTGACTATAAATATAAATAGTGCTTCCAATTTAATATGGAAAAAAGTAACTAAAAGCATAAAAAATATAGCAAAAGAGGCTCTAGAAGAATCAAAAGGAGTAGGACTAGTAGAAAAGAAAACTTGATAGTGGAACGAGGAAGTTCAAGCTGTCATCAAGCTTAAAAGGACAAACTACAAAATTTGGCAAAGGCTAGGGATGAAGAGAGTCTTAAAAAGTATAGGGATGCAAAGAAAGAAGCTAAAAAAACGGGATTTTTTCATAGATTTAGTATGCTTGAAGTTAAAAGACTTTGAGTAAAAATAAAAAATGCAAAGGCATTAGGACCAGATGTGATCCCTATTAAGGTTTGGAAAGGCTTAGAAGAAATTTGGAGTCATATGGTTAACCAATTTATTTAACCAGATTGTAGCAACTAAAAGAATGTCGGATGATTGGAGAAAAAGTATGTTAATATCCATATAAAAAAATAAAGGAGATATTCAAAACTATGCAAATTATAGAGGGATTAAGCTAATGAGTCATATAATGAAATTATGGGAGAGTAATAGAAAATCGAATAAGAGCTGAAACCTTGGTGTCAAATAATCAATTTGGATTTATGCCTAAAAGATCAACTATGGAAGCTATTTATTTATTACGAAGATTGATGGAGAGGTATAAGAAAAAGAAAAAGACCTTCATATGACCTTTATTGATTTAGAGAAAGCATATGATAGAGTACCTAGAGAAATAATATGGCGAGTTTTAGAGAAAAAAAGGAGTTACCAAGAAATATATAGAATTGATAAAAGATATGTATGATAGAGCAATAACTATTGTTAAAACAATAATAGGAGAACCTAGTGAGTTTTCAATTACAATAGGTTTGTATCAAGGATCTTCCTTAAGTCTGTATCTTTTTGTATTAGTTATGGATGAATTAACCAAATATATTCAAAATGATATCCCATGGTGTATGTTATTTGCAGATGATATAGTGTTGATTGATGAAACTAAATCTTGAGTAAATGCTAAACTAGAAATTTGGAGAGAAGCTTTAGAATTTAAAGGTTTTAAGATTAGTAGAACTAAAACTGAATACATGAAATATAATTTTAGTTGGAGTAGAAATACAAATGAAGAAATAGTGAATATTGCAAGTCAAGAGGATATCAAAGAGTGAAATTTAGGTATTTGGATCAATTATCCAACAAGAAGGTGAAATAGGTGAATATGTTAATCATAAAGTTAAAGCAAGATGGATTAAGTGAAGGAGTGCTTTGGGAGTATTGTATGATCGGCGCATTAAAATTGAAAAAAAATTTTATAAAACCGTTATTAGGCCAGCTATGCTATATGAAACGGAGTGTTGAGCAATATTGAAACATGTGAATAAATTAAGTGTAATAGAAATGCATATGTTAAGATGGATATGTGGTAAAACTTTAAAAGATAGAATTAGAAATAAACATATAAGAGAAATGATAGGAGTAGCTCCAATTGAAGATAAAATGAGAGAAATCGATTACGGTGGTTTGGACATATACAACGTAGACCTTTAGATGCTTCAGTTAGAAAGAGTGATCTTTTAATAATCCATGGTAAGGATAGAGGCAGAGGTAGACATAAACTAACATGGACAGAAATAATTAAAAAAAATATAACTATTTATAATTTGAATGTAGACTTGGTCCTATATAAGCAGAGTGGAGGAAGCAGATTCATGTAGCCGACCACATGTAGTTGGGAAAAGGCTTAGCTGAGTTGAGTTTAGTTACACTTAAGTTATCACTATGGTAGAATCTGATTGTATCTGACATTTATTGATGTAGATATGCTTACTAGGCTGCACTAATATAGATTTTAGGGCTTTCTTGTTTGGATATTTTCAGGATCATGTTTTTTGGAAAGAGAAGAAACAAAGGAGTGCCTAATGAATCTATTTTTGATCCTTCACAAAAACAAGAGTTTACTCGTTTAATAAATGGGTCAAGATTTCCTATATGTTAAAAATTTGCAACTATAATGCAATAACTTTTTTTTAAAACTCATCTGAAGAACAAATCTAACAGAATCTCCTTTTTTCCCTATGAGCACATCTACAGCAACGAGAGCTATTCGTGCATATTTACCTTAGCTTTCATTTATTAACATCCATTTCTAGCTTTTGTAGCTGATTTTGTATTTTCCTTCAGAATGTCCTCGGAACGTGGAGCTCAAAACTATTTGCGATTGCTTTATTGGCATCTGGTCAGAGTTCTACAATTACGGGAACCTACGCTGGACAGTATGTCATGCAGGTTTTGTACTATCTTATAAAGTTTAGTCTTATATTATGTAGCATTTTCCTTTTTAACAACTTTGGTCTCAGTTAAACCAGAAACGATATTCTGAAGAATTTACACTGACGTAAGAAATCAGATCACGAAGAATGTCAGATGAATAGTCATTAATGGCCTCAGATTTTTCTTTCTTTATGCATATGGGCAAACTGATACATTGTGAAGTTAGTTTTTTTTAAAAAAAAAAATTTGTGATACAATTTAAATTAATTTAATTGGCATGGAAGTTGTGACGAGGTGGGAGTGAGGGAATATAATATTGATCAATTTACTTTAAACAATGAATAGCTAAAAGCATATTATTGATATCAGATATTGGGAGGATGAATGAAAACCAAGATTTGATGCATCAGAGCATCCAAATATAGATGGAGTTATGACATTATGGTGTGCCATATACATTTATAGCAGCCAATTTAACTAGACTTCTCTATTATAGTTTAGGATGAATTTGTGGTTATTTAAGGTAAGCTCCTTTTAGGATCAAGGATATATTTCCAGTGATTATGATTAGAGGAATTTTTTTTTTATAGCATCAGACTATCCCATGAAAAGAGATTGAATTGTAATGAAATTCTGTTCTCTCTTGGAATTGTTTGCTTGTGATTACTCCGGTCATTATCTATTGGTGGTAATATCCCACTAAATCTTGCTCAAGATTATGTGGTGAATTTGAATCCTTGCTTAAACAGAGTGGTGACGCTGCCTATAACCATCCATGTACTTATTTCCTCTTCTTCAATCCTTTTTAGACGATGCCAGATGAAGTTCTAGCTTTGACTTTTATCCTGCTGTAATTTTGTAATTTCATGTTCTACTGTTGCCATAGGTTTATAAAGTCTGTTCATATATTTTCTTTTTAATTATCCTATATCAAAATGATATATGAGTTGAAATCTTGGGGTCATTAATTTATTTGTCTTGTATCATATTCTCAAATTTCTGGGTTTCTGAATTATTCTATTTTCGTGGGATCCTTCCTATTGAAGTTGTGTTACAACCAATTCACCACAGTATGAATTATTTAGAAACCTCGAGAAGGATTTTGTGGTTTAAACCATTCTCTATCATAGGAGATTATTCTCCATGTCTCCATTATATCTTGATGATGTCTTAGCTCTTTCTCCCAGCACAGGCGAGATTAGTGCAGTGAAGAGAGATTTTACAATGAAGCACTTTGATAAGAAATTAACAAAACATAAATTCAACTATGATGATTGGATGCACTACCTAATTAGAGAGGTCCTTTTCTATGATCGCTTATAAACCAGTCATCTAAGAACTCAGATTTTCGTAGAATGACTGGAGCAGTCTAATGGCTATGCATTTGTTATGAGGGGAAGCTTAGTAGATGCTTCTTACATCGGATGTTAGAATTCTTTTTTCGTCTGTACTAAAAAAGAATGAATTTATACTTCAACAAAAACAGCAGTGATTTTAAGTTCTAACTCTACAAGTGTTATGGTAGATTTGATAATTTGGCCCTCATTTTTTATCTAAATCCTGTTATGTTTTTTTAACCATTTAATCTTCTTTGTTGTTTGATTTTTAAACTAATCTCTCTTTGCAGGGCTTTCTCGATCTGCGGATCACACCATGGATTCGGAATATGTTAACTCGGTCGTTAGCCATTGTCCCAAGTCTAATTGTTGCTTTAATTGGTGGCTCTTCTGCAGCTGGAAAGCTGATAATCATTGCTTCGGTATTTAGACCCTTAGCATTTATCCTGATATGCTCCTACCTAAATAAGTCATTATGTTTTGGTAAAAGAAAAAAAAAAATTAGTGATTTGAAACTTGTAAAATATATTCAATCATTGGTTTTCATATTTATTTGCATTTGAGATTCAAGCATTCAGTAACTCGAGTTATCAAGCTAGTTAATCATTTCCATTGGTTTTACCTGAATTATGGATTGGGTTCATCTTGCAGTGGCTTTCTGTTTTGCTTCTTATCATGTTGACATGGATAATTGTATATGTTGCAGATGATTTTATCGTTCGTACTTCCTTTTGCTCTGGTTCTGACTCCTAAGTTTACCAGCAGCAAGACCAAGATGGGCTCATATGCCAATTCACTTATGGTAAGTTCTTTGTAACACAATTCTACTATGCAAAAACAAAAGAAACCTTATATGGAGAAAATTGGCAACTCTTATTGCTTGTCTATCTCAGTTATCAGTGTTTAAGAAGCATTTAAGTCCTCTGACGTCTCAACTATGAACTTGCAAAAGAATTACAGACTTTTTATTCTTAAAAATTTGAATTAATCCATCATATATCACTGAGCTGGTTCTTGGGTTGGTCTTTCTTATCACTGCAGATCTCATCAATCACATGGATAATAAGCTTGCTGATTATGGCCATTAATACCTACTATATTGTGACTGGTTTTATCAAGTTGCTCTTGCACAGTGGCTTGAAAACTGTATCCATTGTGTTTGCTGGAATATTTGGTTTCTCAGGCATGCTGGTTTATGTGGTCGCAATTCTTTATTTGGTCTTCCGGAAAAATAGGAAGTCCACTGAACCATCGTTGCTTGATGCTGAAGAAGTTGGACAAAGATGCAACAGTTCTGGCACTGAAATTAACAATTCAATGTATGTGTTACCTCGAGAGGACATTGCAAGCATGCAACTCCCTGAAAGAAGATCAGCATTAGATCTTGATTAAGTAATCTGCTCTCTCTCTCTCTCTCTAATGTTACTCTTAAAGACAGGTGATGATGATGTCATCATAAATGTCATATTTTATTTTCTTAGGGTCAATGAGTCCTCCATTGCATCCTTTCAGGCTTCATGTTATGTTCATGCCCTTGCAATACGTGAAATATAAACTCCAAGCTTAGCTGGTCATCTTGAATAAAACTATCATAAAACTATCTTCTTTGTGGAAGGCAGGAAACCCTTTTAGCCTCCATGAGATGGCCTGAAATTTTGTTTATATTACCAGTTTGTAACAGCATGGTGGTAAAAACAACAAGCTTATGCGTGTTGTGTTTATGGAGTTCATGAAAGTTGGACATCTCCAATGTCTAATTGGAGTTTAAGAAGCACAGCCTCTTTTAGAACCCTTGAAAATTGTTCTTGCAATGTGATTAGGGTTTAATTGAGAAAATCCTGATAAGCTTTTTAAATAAAAAAAGAAAAAGTTTTCAGATAATTATATATATATTGATTTTCCAAATTTATTAACTTTCAAATGAAAGAAATGGAAGAACGGTATATTTCAGTATTCCATGCAAACTCTAACCCTTATTTTTTGTTATTTTATAAATTATAAAAAATAAATTATAATATATATAAATTATAAAAATAATTTAAAATGATTGGATTTTCGCTTTATTTAGAATCAGACGCTAATAATGAGCAGTTGATTTTCTTATTTAATATTTCTTATCAAGAATATCTACTCGCTAATAAGTTCAAATTTTGATTCAGTTTGGATTATTTTGCATACAATCAATTTTTAAAATTTTAATCCAATCATTTTGTAGATATGATATTTTTTAAGTAATTTTGGATTTTAGTTAGTAATTTTCAGTATAATATTTCTTTAATTGAGGTTTCTTGTTTAAGTAATTTTCAGTAGTTGATGAAACTTAAAGTAAAATATTGTCAGATACCTTAAAATATAAATCTACTAAATCAAAGGATATGTGTAATTTAAATACAACGTAGGTCTTCTTTTAAAAAGAATGATCATGGTAAGAATAGAGGTAGAGGTAGACTTAAACTAATATAGATAGAAATAATTAAAAAAGATATAACTATTTGTAATTTGAATGTTAACTGGTCCTGAATAGAGCAGAGAGGAGAAGCATATTCATATAGTTAGGAATGACTTAAATGAGTTCAATAATTTCAAATTATGATTGTAGTTTGGATTTTTTTTACATATAATCAAATTTAGAATTTTATCCTAATCTTCTTCTTGTTTGATTTATTTTATTGCAAATATGTTATTTTTAAAATAATTTTGAATTTTTATCTAGAAATTTCCTGTAGTATATTTTCCACAAGAAAACAATTTCAAAATGCACTAAATTTCCTACCCAAACAATCTAAGTAACTTGAATTTTAAATCGTTTAAATTTTCTTTATTTGAAAATTTTCAAGTTGCCAAGGATGGACAACATATTTTTCTTTCTTGAAATTCTGAATATCTTTCATTTATAATTTTAAAATTTAATCTTGGTTCGAATTAATTTTTATATAAAATCAATTTCTAAATTTTAATTCTTATTTAACTACAAGTCGAATAATTTTTACATAAATTAAAAAAAATTAGTTAATATTTAGTTAATATATTTCTTTATTTGAAGTTTCTTATTGAAAAATATACTCACCAATAATTTCAAATACTCGGTTATGATTAACTTGAAGTTCAAATAATTTAAAATTTTCTTTATTTGAAAATTTTCAAGTCATCAATTATCGATAGTATATTCTTTTCATATGAAATTTCTTATTCTAACCATTTTAGTATAATGATTTTCTAAAATTTATCAAAATATGAAAGAAAGACGATAAATTTGAGATTGAAATGTTATAGACGGGATAAGGGAGGATTATTCTCAATTTTAATATCTTACAAATAATAAAAAAAAAGTATTTCAGCGAAATAATGGTAAGAGAGTGGATTTGATTAAATATAGAATGCTCATGATGTCTTTCAATCAAATGAACTGGAAATTTTTGGTCAACTTATCCTCATTTCCTAAATATTTTTACCAGTACTCTCCTAAGTTTTTTTTTAAAGAAAAATGATAAAGATTAGATGCCATTTATCACTATTTAGTTATCACAATGTCCTTTGCCCAGTTGCCACGTCTCCTTGTTAATTGTTACCAGCACAACAACAAGGAGAATGATATTTTTATTGATAATTAGACAGGTTATAAGCCTATGCAACCACCATAAAAAGGTACAACGGTAGAAGAACCATCTACGTTCAAATATATACGGATGATATTGAAGGTCCTTTGCCTCTTTGAAATAAATAAGTTTTTTAATTTTTATAGAATTCATTTGCAAATCTATGATTTATTAGGCTTAGGAACGTAACATATGAATCTGAAACCTAACTAATAAATCATGAAATTGCTTCCTCTTATTACAAATCTTATTAATTTGATAGGATTCGCAAATAAATTCTATAGGATGAGAAGGACAATTTTTTTTGAAATAAACATCAATAGTAAATAGTTTTTTACCAAAATTAATGTATTTACAATATTAGTACTATAATAAATTATTATTACATTATTAATTATTACAATATTATTAAATATAATAAACATTATAGTAATTATAATAAATTTATAATATTATTATATTAATACTAATATTAATAATAATAATACGCAGTCGATTTGGTTATATTCGTATATAGTGAAATCCAAAATTTGGTTTCCTTTTTTACTCTTGAATTTATATCGATCCTGAAGCCATTCTACCTTTTTCACTTATTCTATTTTTAGGGTTTGTAAACTATATGGATCTAGAGAGAGGGTGATTGGATTTAGGCTTAGCTCCATTCGAATATGAAAAACTCTTTATGCACCGCACGCATGTGTACAAAAATAGTTTAGTTCTTTCACCAATCACTACATGCGGTGCGCCTCTTCTTACACCGCATGTGGTGCACAAAGAATTTTTTCTCGAATATAGTCAAGTCTACCTCTAATAGTATTACTAAATATTAAGTAATAATATAATATTATATTAAAATATTTATGATATAAAAATATGAATTTAATTTTATTTATTTTAATTTTTTGCATTATAATTAATAATATTATTATTTTAATAATATAATTAAATGTGATTTAAGAATAAATTAACAAAATAATTCTTAAATCACTATTTTCAATTAATTATTAAGTAGAGATAATTTAGTATAATGAAATATTGAATTTACTTTTTATTTATTCCAAACATGAGAATTAATTTTAATTCCATAACTTCATGCATAGTAGGCCAAAATATAAGAACTCATTCACCAATAAATTTTATTATGAAATTTATTTTATTTACAAATGAATTCTATGGTCATTTATGTTCGAAATGAAGGGTTAGTTTGTATGGGCATGAGTCCGGTCCTCTCTAATATCATATATAATAAGCTAGTAAATATTTTATTAATATCCTAGCATCCTCACTAAATTAAGAGTCTAAATCTAACCAAATTTAATCATAATAATTAGGATTTACTTATGCTTAGATATAAAAGAACCCGTGCCACAATATCCTCTGATTCAATTGGCTATGATTTTATGAACTAAATCCAACTTGATACTATTTATAATCTAAAAGCTCACCTAAAAATACTTGCTAAAACTATTATTTTTGTCTTCCTATGTAAGATATTATTTTCATAATATACACCTAAAAAAGCTTGATATTATTGTCATATTAATATATACAATATATTATTATATAATAATATAAGTGTTATTATACCATAATGTTATAATTTAATCTAAATATTATAATTATAAAAATATGAAATAATAAATTAACATGATATTTCCATAATATATTAGGGGTAGGAAAAAGTTAACTAATAAAAGTAATTTTGATCTTTTGTGAACTATAATTCAGAATTCGGAAAATTATCAAAAATCTTTAATTACACTCGCTAGTAATACACTTGTTGCTGCCGAAATCTATCCTCAGGCGCGATCGGGCTTCAGGATGGGCTTCCTCCTGGGCGGACCTGCAAAACAGTCCTCACGCCAGAGGCATTGGGGGTGGCCCTCCACGGAAGACCCTCCGACGCTTAAGTCAGCGGAGATCGGCAATCAACAAATGTGAGGAGAAGGCTCTCGCTGAAAAATTCCTCCAAGGGTGGCTTTTCGAGAGCTCCGAGTAGAGCGTTAAGGGCGGAAAGGGGTGAGCAGAGGTGGAAGAAGAGTGGGCCAGTAAGCAAGTGCGCATACATGAGAAGTCGGGAGACGGTTCTATTTATAGAGGATCACCTGATTCCTTGGGGGCGTCATAGGTCCGAAAGCCGTTAGGATTCGAATTTAGTTTGTTATGAGGTCAGTAAGATTCGTATCTTATTAGTTAGAGGATCAACGGCTGGGAGAGCTTGTTGATGTCTTGAGATTCGGAGACGGTGTAGGCTCCAGGACTCTAGGATACTTTCGGGTATGATTTTTGTTTAAACTCTCCGTCGGATTCCGCAGAGGTGCTTGAATGCCCTGGTCTGGTCGGGGCACGGATAGCTCGGCTGGCGAGGCACAATGGATAGGAATAGCTCGGCTGAGGCCGAGAGACCGAGATAGCTCGACTGAGGCTGAGAGAGACGGAGATAGTTCGGCGGAGGCCGAGAGAGATGTTATAACTCGCTGAGGCCGAGAGAGACGTCATAGCTCGGCTGAGACCGTGAAATGTGATTCGCGCCTTGGGAATCCTTGGCTCGTTGGTTCGTTGAGAGCTAAGGCGCCTCAATCCACTGAGATTGATTCATCTCTAGCGGGTATCGCATAGCAAACGGGAGTCAGGATTGATACTAACTCCTTGCACAATTATTAATGCAATAACAATTTTACCCCTCAACAATGCCACATAGACTTAATCTATTGTTGAACACACATAATGCTTCTAACCGTATTCAGAGAGTGTATTTCCGTTGACGCATTAGATTTTTGCAATGCTAATACTGTTTGATAAGCAGCTGGAGTTTTGAAGGATGGGAACGAGATTGATGCCATGCTCCACCGCTATGTTTCCAAAAATGAGAATTGTAGAAGAATGGAAATTTTGAAGGGTTTTTTCACAAAAGACAAAAAGAAAAAAAGAATGAAATCAAACAATGGTATAGAATGAAAGATGAAAATGTGGTTGTTTATTAGAACTATTATCGAAATTTTTAATTGAAATTTAAAAATCTGCATTTGTTTTGAAAAAAATACTGTGCATCATCCACCACATCACTCAATTCATCTCTCTCTCTTTTTTTCAAAAAAAAAGGCTGGTAATTGACTGAACCTGGGAGTGATTATCAAAGAACTGGGTAACAAGAGCATAAAAGTTTTTGCATATAAAGTTTCTACCCTTATGCTAGGTTAAGTTATTTGAAGGTGCCTATATCGTTTTAAGTTCATCTGCTAGTTTAATTAACTCCATCTGCTAGTTTAATTAACTTATGACTCAAAAATTTAAGTAAAAATTAATGGATAACAAGTGGACTTGATTTATAAGCACATAACACATCTCCTTTTTATTTAACATGGAACTAAATTTTGTTATATCATAATCTTTCCTTCTTATTATAATATGACATCGTTAGAATCTACCTTCGAATCAGTCATTGATACTTGTAAGACTTTACTATTGGCTAGTCCTTTTCTTATGCTCACTAATTTTTGTACACTTGGATTGATTCTAATGCTATCTATAATGCCCTAAGTCTAGAGCTGAAAACAATCGAATACGGATCAGATAGTAGTATGTCCATATTTGTATCCATATTTTTAATGAATACGAATACAAATACTGATATTAAAATTCATATCTATATTTATTTTAAACGAATACGGATACGGATATCAAGCATATCCATATTTGTTATATACGGATATGGATACAAATCGGATATCAAGCATATTTATATTGTTAGCCATTTCATTCATTTAATCAATTTCATATTATAAGATATTAGAAATACAAGATTAAATTGTAGAATCATTATAATCTATAGACCCAAAAATAAAGGCTAAACTATAGCATAAAAATAAATTTTGAGTAAATTGTGAGGACCAAAACTATATTTTCAGTAAACAATATTATTTAGAAAGAGGTTTTTTTTTTTTTTTTTTGAAGTAGATACACAGAAAGAGTTGAAGATGATCTATGTTCAGGTATTAGCGTTTATGAAAGACAACAAAGAATTAACAAAAGGTAACATAAAAAAAGAATGCCCGACTATTTGGTATGGTTGGGTTTTTGCTTTAATTTTTTTTCTCTGCAAATTAGTGAAATAAAACATGAGGATTGATTTTGTTGGTACTCCTTTACCTTTTTTTTTTCATTTCTTTTTTTCCTGAAAACGTAAAATCCTTGCTCCCAAAAGTTGCAAGATTTTACTGACAGCTTAAAAAAGATACAAGGGATTTCATCAAACATACTGTTCAATCCAGTTTATTTCTCTTTTTCTATTTGTGAAAATGAAACGAAAAGCAAAAGCATGCCATCAAACTAATTCTTCACCGACAAATACGTTGCAATCCTCGCCCACACTGAATGGCTCATGGTAGCCATCAAAATCTTTTCATCTACTCCAACCGCAGCCATCAAACTAATTAAGTTTTCATGGTGCAATGCAGTCTTACCTCCAAATGGGGAGAGACGGGCACCTTCCCATAGCTCTTACTCGATTTGGACGGCAGAGGCGTCCTCTTCTGCCTGGTGCTCCAAAAGGCGTTCACCAACCAAATAAAACAGAAGACATTATGCCAAAATAAAAGAAACGGCTCAAAAAAGTCGATCACTTCTATTTTCAAAAGTTTTAGCACTCAATTTCTCAAAATCCAAAAAAAATCACAGCTTTCTAGTTAAAGAATTACAAATATTCGATATGATGAAAGATAAAATTATCATTACATCAATATTTATGCATATAACAAAAAAGATCAAGATCATTTTTTATTTTTGCTCGAGTTATCACATCTAAAAAATAACAAAGCCGATACACCTTACGAGATCGAATCATTCTCGACCGAGCTACTTTATATTAAGTCATTCTTCGAATTGTTAATATGCTTAGGTGGAGCTGAACTATCCTTATACCTTGGTCGGATCGAGTTATTTATGTCTCGGAGCGATCCTTATGCCTCGGCTATTCATATATCCTGATGGACCGAGGTACCTTTAAATCTCTGCGGAATCAAGCGCGAGAGAATTTAAATCCATGATGATTCGGTAAGCCACCCTGGAAGAAAAAACCTAAAGTCTCAGAGTTATTGAATCTCAAAGCACAGCTAACCTTCCATATTGAAAGCTACCAATCTTGTAACAAATTTGATTCAAATCATATTTAAATAATAACGAATAAATTAACTATTTGCTAAAGCAGGCTTTAGAGAAGTTATTTTTGAGAACTTTTCCTATGAAAGTCGAGCCTTCAGAGAGTCATCTTTGACACTTTTTGTACAAGGACTGTTTTCTTATAGGTTTCATTACGAGGACTGATTTGTAGGTTTCATTCAAACGAGAAATCGATGTACAAATCGTCGCTGAACTCCTGGCCTTCTTAATATCCGGCCAGAGGTAATCGGTAGTCACCCGCCTCGCTGTCGGTATGAAGTCGGAGATGATCGCTCCACCACACATCTCTAAACGCTAAAATCCCTTTCTCTCTGGGAGCAGAAGGAAAATGGAGAGCGAAGAGGGTTCTGGAGAGTTTTTAGCAGCGAAATTGGAAAGGATAATGGCCAAAAATTCTTCCATTTGTTCCCCAACTGTGCCTGGAGATCATCAATCACAATCCTCTCTTCCTCCGGCAAGAACTTGCACCCACTTCGTCATTATCAAAAATTAGCCATTGAAACCATTATAATAAGAAAAGAAACAAAGCTTCCGTTTCAAGGAGTAAAATTGCGGTACGTTTTCAAGTCGGGCTTGAGTTTGTTCACCCAGCAGAGGCGTGGGAAGAAGACGGAGAGTCAGAGACTCTTCTCCCCTTCCGCACGCGATACGAGGGTGGTGAAGCTAACAAGGTTGTTAATTTCGTTTTCGATTATGTTTCGGTTTAGTTATGAAATAAAATATTTCGATATCGATTATTTCGATGCTTCGAAATATATATATATATATATATAATATATATATATATATATATATATTATTTATAATTCATATTTTTATAAATAATAATAACAACATAAAAATAAACAGTTTAAGTTTTTAAGAAATTATAAATATATATATATATAATATATATATATATATATCATATTTATATCTTCATAATAATAATAAAATAAAATAAAGAGTTTGAGTTTTTAAAATGCGATCGTGGGGATCGTGGGGACAGGGTAACTAGAATTTTTTTTTGTTATTATATATATTTTTTAAAATAAGATATGGTAACTAGGATATTTTTTTGATATATATATATATAGTTCTAAAGGTTTAATAATTCATAAATTGATCTTCAAAATATATTTATCGAAACGGTCAAACATACCGAAATGGCTAAAAATGACCAAAACGAAATATACCGAAACGCATCGAAACGATCGAAAAATCTTCCAAAACGAAACGCAGAATTTATCTTTTCGAAAAAGCTACGAAAAAATGTCACAACGAAACGAAACAAAACAAAATGACAACTTTGCTCTTCAGTGTTCGCCTTTTTTTTTTTTTCCGAGAAAAACGCCGTAAATAAAGCCTGCATCTGGCATGCAATTAATAAATAATAAGTAACTTTAAATTATAAATATATATATTTTTTATTAAATATCGAACTAAATTTTGAATACACGGTGCCATTGCATGCCTTGAAAAAGAAAAGATTCTTTTGACACAACACAGCATTCAAGACGAATGCGCTGCATTGAAACAAAGAAGAAAACTCGGGACAAAGCAGTTCAGAAGTCGATGCGACGTGCCTTCTTCAAAGCGACCCATGGGCTTGTCAATCAAAACAAAGCCAGCCTTTGGAGAACACCCGCAAAGAAAGGGAGCAAAGGAGGGTGGCTTGTTGTTGGATAGGCCTTGCAAGAGAGAGGCAGAAGTCCCTGGTGATGGCCAAAGAGGAGGGGGGGGTTTCAGAGAGATCTCGTATCGAGATCAAGATTGTCAGCAATGTCTGCTCTCATTTCACTCTCTTATAGTTATGATTTCTTTCCTTTATAGTTTATCTCTTAGAGTCCTATTCTTGCATTCCCTTTCTAGTTTCTGGAATGATTTCTTATCCTTTGCTTGCAAGGTTTAAAGTACTATGAAGAACGCTTTTGTTGTATTTTACTTGTAGGAAAGTGGGTATCATTTTCTATGACCCTTTGACACCTCTTTCTGCTGTTTAATAATATTAGATACAATAATCTTTTGTTTTTTCTATACTAAATCTATGTTCTAATTAGCTACCTCTGTTTCTCTTCATTCAAATACCTAGATGAAGTGAAACAATGGAGAAATCCATTAAAGAAAAATGAGTATCTGGAATTTTGTTGCACACGTGAATCATTTGCAGCTAATCTTAATTTTTAGAAATCACTGATAAAATGATAAAAATGTGTTGAATACTGTATAATAAATGTAGAATAATTTGATCAGTGCTTTGGAGGATGCCATTTAAGTTACTGTAATTCCTATTTTCTCTCCTTTTTGGTTTTTTAAAATGTAGCTCAACTCATTGAATTTAGTTTAATTAACTGCTATTATTAAGTGAATCTCTTGGGCTTATTGGATTTGGTTTGCAGTTGCTAGCTAGTAGTTACCATGATCAAGTTGATCTTTTGAGGTTTCACAAAGCTCGAATTATAGTTCCTCCTTTGTTCACACCATTGCAACAAGCTATTTCTTTCAGGATGGTTCTGATCCAGTATCGGTGAAGGTTAAGGGAAGCGTCAAAATGAAGGATCTAATGAAGGCTTACAACGACCAGAGAGCCACCGCTCACAATAGATTTGTGTTCCTGCTACATGGTCAGCGAATTCAAGGAGAGCAGACTCCTCATGAAGTATATGTCCCTGTTTTAGACTTGCATTCATGAAGAACTTTTTCTCTGAATGCATAAGATTTTATTATTATTATTATTTATTTTTAACTGTTGCTAATGTTGTTTGATGGGCAGCTGGAGATGAAAGATGGGGATGAGATTGATGCCATGGTGTATGTTCATGGAGGCTCAGCAATCTGGTGAATACTCTTTTTGGTGCTAAGAAATGCTCTCCTTGCAACTCTAAGACTATATTCTAATAGATTGTAAAATATCAGTTAGATTTACTTGAACTAATGCAGCTTAGCAATCTGATGAACAGCATATGTTGTTTGATTTAGCCAGATGCCATTTTCCATCTCATAGGCTTCCTTATTGCCATCTATGTGACAACTGTGCCAGGATATTATCATGGATCTTTCAAAGGATTGCTCTTGTTGTCTGTGTGGCAGTGCTATCATGGCACAGAAATCTCAGTGGAAAGGGGGATAAAAACCACATGAGTAACATAGAGCTATATATTTGTCTCTTAGGTTCAATATTTCAATGACCAACATATTCATGCGAGACATCTTTTGTGCTAACAATATAATGTGGATGGATTAAAGAAACACATTGGATGATGCTGATGATGATGTGAGAATATATGTAATAAAAGTTTGGTTTTCTAACTGAGAAGGAAGAGACACAAAGATGCAAATCATATGGAGTGTTGTGAAAACAGAGATGCTTTTGATTGGATGAGGATGGAGAGTGGAGAGTGATACCAACTGAGAGGAAAAAGGTTAACAATGTGCATTAAGCTTACTACAATCGGCCATGTTCTTTTTCTTAGGTTGATGTTCTCAAACCTTTTCAACAGTATCTCAGATGTTGAAGCATACAAGGCTGAACCGTTTTCTTTGATTCATCCAATTTGATGGGTATTTGATTTGTTTGGCCTGGAATGAGGGCTTTTCCAGACATATATCAGTCCCCTGCTCAAGTTTTCCATCATGCCAAGTCTCTAGTTGCCAAGAAAGCTAAATGATGGGGCCTTCTGATCACATTATCACTAGAGAAACTCATGTTAAAGTGAATTTTGATGGATTTGAAGGTCTTCTTGTTGCTGCTGATGGCTACCATCTGACCATCATTGCATGTCTGATCTCTGAGCTGTGGAAAGGTGTCATCTTTGCTATCCGTGAACTCAATAAGATATCCTAGTTTTGTTTCCTCTTGATAAATGTTCACATTTTAAATCTACACATTCTTCCAGGCAAATCAAATTAAACCAGTTTGAAAGTAAAATGACTCAATCTTTCAGTTCAATATCAGAGGCAAATAACTTGTATCACCTTGAACCACCTATACTGAATCTAAACTCTGTGCTGAATTGGATCTATTTGTTTCAAATCAAATTGAACAATTCGATTCAGTATGATTCCAGATGGTTTATGAGTTGGAGCCTTTTTATTTATTTGAGCCACGAATTTGATACGATATGTTGCTGCCAAATCACTTGCGATGAACGTCGGTGAGTTGAGATCTCCGCAGGCCTTCGAGGATGCAGAAAGGTCACCGTCTTCCTTCTAGAGCCTGCAAAAAGTCCCGGACCGGTGGTTCCGGTGGGGACCCTCCGACGCCCAAGTCAGTGGTTGTAAAACAGGAATGTTGTATATCAGTAGAACTTGAAAGAGAGAGAGATTGAGCCCCCTTGCATTGAGCTCGGGTCCTCTTTTTATACCTGTCTGGGATCCCGTTTACCTCGTTCCGTTAGAACCGTCGAATCTTCCTCGTTGAGATAAGTTTCTCCGAACGGCAAGTGGTTAAGCCGTTGCTGGATGAGGGCCGCTCGTAGCGGTAACGGCTGAACGAGCTAACACTTGCCCGTGATTTCAGTGAGCGAGGTACACGACAATAGACCTCGAATCATGGGATCTGTTGTATGAGACTTGTCATTGTGCATGCGAAAAAGCATTGGAGGCCGACGTTGGAGGTCGATGCTTAGGGCCGAAGCCAAAGTCCAGCGCTGGGGGCCAACGCTGGAGGCCGTAGCCAAAGTCCAGCGCGGGGG